>JAOQIF010000166.1:0-115445 GCA_026260285.1 Colletotrichum sansevieriae | reverse complement strand
TATATAGAGTAGCCAAAACTCTACTTTTATCTTATTATCCTATAATATAGCCTTTAGGTATATTATTATAAACTCCCCTGCGTTATCTATATAGATAACTTTTATTATTATACTAAAAGTATTCTTCTATCCTTAGAGGTATATTTATAATTAGCGCGCTAGCTTATCCTTTATATTTATATCAATAATTAGTTAGAAGTATATCTTATTATTTATAACTAGTAGGAAGTATTTAAAGTATTTTACTAGCTTTACCTCTTTAATATCTATATAAAAAACGTCTTCTACTCTCTCTATATATCGCCTAGGTATATATAATAAGTATTATAAACTCTTTAAGAGATTATACATTTTTATATAGCTATAAGACTACTAACTTAGGGGCAATCATATATCTCTTTATTATCTTAATAGTTTTCTTTATCTCTCTAACGCCTAAATACCCTAGCTTATAATACTAGAGCTTAGATTTAATCCTTTACTACGCAGTATATATTACCCATGCGGTCGAATCTCGCTTATAAGTAACATTAAAGTTAAAACCTCGCTACTAAATATTAAACGTTATCAATACCTACTTATTAGTACCTATTAGTCGGTTCCTATTAAGGTAACCTCCTCTAAGTTATATTTATTCGCTATTAGATATATTAATTAGAAAGGTTAGTATATATAAAACGTCTTATTGCTATATTGAATCCTTATTATTAAAATATAGAGTAACTATACTTATATATTTAGGGTAGATATTACTTCCCCCTATTTAAATCGCATATAGAGTCGTTAATAATATATACTTATTGTTATTATATTATCATAAGTTATTAATTATATATAAATATTTATACTTATACCCTATAGCTAAGTGCTATTACCATACTTAACTATCCTTAGAATAGTCTCCTCTTATCTAGTCTCTATAAGCTTATCTACCTACGTTAAGTATCCTAGAAGGTTATTCTAAGCTACCTAGAAATTATTTAAGTCTATAAAGGTATAATAGATTTATTCTAATACCTTTTAGCCGTCTTTTATAAACTTCTTCTTAGGTACGTCTATGTTCTTATTGCTATTTAACGAAGTTAATAAATCCTTATCCTTAGGACTATAGTTAGAGTAATACTACTATATAATATTAATATACTTATAACTAAAATAACTATAGCTTCGTTAGTCTTTCTTAGGCTCTATCCTTTTATCCCCCTTAGATATCTTATATACTACTTAGGTTATAAGTATAGCCTTTATCTTACTAGTTATATAAGCCTTATCCTATAGATCTGCTATAAGCGCCTTAACTAAATTAATAGTACTTTTATAGCACTTTAATTATTAGTATATAGCCTAGTTATAATACTATTCCTCTACTCCTTGAATAAACGCTTAAGTAATATCTTTAAGAGAGATAGTACTACCTACTTATTGATAGTACTACCTACTTATTGATATCTATATTATAATTCGTTAAACTTTAATATATATACTATTAAATCGCTCTTTATAGGCTTTAATATATATGTCTAATCCTATAATTGGCTTTATAATATAATACTAGCCCTAGTATATATCTATAAAAGAGTCCCCTATATCTTAGAGCTACTCTAAATATATATCATTGGCGAAGGTAGTCCTTCTACGAGGTTACTATATATCTTAGCTACTATATAGAGATCCTTTACATAGGTTACGTTATCCCTAAGAGCAACCCTATATATTATAAGTATTATTTATACTTATATAGATTATATAATCTAATTTGTAAATCTGTTTAAGTAGTAATCCCTTAGGAACCTTATCTAAAAGTCCTTAAAGTGGTCTATACCTAGCATAGGCGTAGTAATAGGCTCCCTAGTAAGTAGCGGGGTATTTATTATTATAATATCTACGCTAACCTCCCGCGCTCTAAAGTATAAATAAGCTAAACTTACTAGGGCACTTATTAGTAGTAATACTATTAGAGATAAAATATCTCTATTATTGTCACTAACCTTAAGTAGCGCTAGGGTTATCTTACATACTTCTTATAACTATACTTAAAGAGTCTTATTCTCCTTAAGCTTCTTCTACTAAGCTAACTATAGCTTTATAATCTTATACTAAAGATATGTAATAGCTTTATTTTAAAGCTTTATTACCCTAGTATCCTATAGCATAGTTATTATAACTATAGGTAACTCTATAGGCTTTTTAGAAATATATTAGGTCCGTATAGCGTATATATCGCGTTAAATAATTATATACTAGCGGATTCGCTATTCTAATAACTATTATAATAGATAATTTAGATTTATAAAGATATATAAGTCGTATAAGCTATACTACTATATAATAATAAGGATCATATATATAGTTAGGGGTTAGAAACCGGGGTTAAATAAGCGTGTTATTTATAGTTATATGAGCGAAGCTTTCCTTATACCTAGTTATAATATAACCCGCATTCCTATTATATGCCTTTACATACAAATAAGCCCTCGTATCGCGCGTAACGCCTCTAACCTATATACGGCCTAATATTACGCTGCGCGCCGCCCGCCTATTGCGATACGGCGCCGTTTGCGGTCGTAACAATTGAAGGAGCTGCCGTGCATGGCGTATTGTTGCGCGTCCGCTCGGTGTCCTCCGTGCTCCCAGTGCGCCCGATCCACCCAGCCCCATCTTGGAGACAGACACAGCGCGTCGTCAGAGTCGTTATGTATTAAGCTTGCTAAATACCTATTGGTCCCCGCTATAGGTAGTACTTAAAACTACCTATATATTGATTAGGCTACCTAAACTACCTATAGGTAGGACCTACGATAATTACCTATAGGCTTATAAGCCTATAGGTAGTAGTACCTATATATAAGGGGACTATATCTAGAATATAGAGTCGCTAAGAGATCAAGTAAAAGCCTCGAAGTAATATTAAATATTGGCTTTATTAATTATGCTCTAAAAGAAAGGCGTATGATTATATAATATGAAGCTATTGAGAGGGATGATCTTATAGAGGCTAAATAATTAAAATATAGTTTTAGGACTAACTATAGAAATAGAGTTTCTATCTCGCTTATAAGTAGTAAAAAAGCAATTATTTATATGTTAGCTAATTATAGGTCTATATGTCTCTCTCTTGAAAAAATAATAAAGCTTTTATAGCTATTAATACTATACTAAAAGTTATAATTTAGTATAACAACCTATGTACTATAAGCCTTATTATGAAAGGGATAATTCAGCTATAAATAAGGCTTTAGTATATTAATATCTATAACTACTAGCTATAATAAAAGGTTATCAAGAGATATATTAAAGTTATTTATATCCCTTTAGTAAAACTAATTATAGATAGCTTTATAAAAGCCCCCTTATAATAATTTTTATAAGAGGTTTATCATATAATGAGGCCCTTTGGATAGGTTATATATACTTATAAAGGCCCAGAAGAGGGAGGAGTAATAAGATACTACTAGTAATATTAGAGATAGATTAAGGTAGACCTAATACCTAACCTAAAGGGGCGCCTTAACAATATAAATTACTATTAAATTAACTTACTACCCGGTGGTATGGAGCCTCTCGGGCTCGCGTTTACACCCCCTACTCATGTAGGAGTGCAAAAGAACCCGCACCACGTTAAAAAGGGGGTTCCACTCCATATTAATAAGGCTATATACTTAGCTTTAAGAGCTAGAAATATATATAAATATAGCGAAAATAGTAAATATTTAGCTATATATATAGAATCTTTATTCAATTAGTTCTACATATTATATATAAGATTCCTAAAGTTAAAGACGTAAAACACTTCTTAATCCTTTATAACTATAGACCTATATTATATAATAACAAAGTAAATATATAGTTTTATAGAAAGAATTTAATCCTATAATTCTAAGTATTTAGTTTATACAATCTAGCTATATATACTATCTTATATATATTAAAAGGGAAGTTTCCTAATAAAAGAATATTTTCAAGATTCTTAATATTTTTTAAACTTCTAGAGTAATAAAGCTAGTAAATTCTTTTAAATCTATTAAGTTGATAATATACTTCTTTTAATAGTAGAGTTATATTATTTAAAGCTATATATACAATATGTAAGTTAGTATTCAACTTATATTTACTAGCGCCTTATATATATAAGTTTTAAAAACTAATAAATCTTTAAGCTCTTATATAAAGAATATAAATAGGAATAATAATTAAATAGAAATACAGCTAAAAGGGAAATATTTTATAGATAATTATAAATACTTATTTTTATAATTATATACTTTATAATCAAGTAATTATTTGATGTTTAAAAGTAGAACCCCTTTTCAACGTGGTGCGGGTTCTTTTGCCCCCCTACGTGAGTAGGGGGTGTAAACGCGAGCCCGCGACGCCCCACACCCCCGGGTAAATACTACTATAACTATAACTTTATATTTTGTCTTAGTAATATAATAAATCTAGTTGAAGAGGATTTGAGTAAATCATAGTAATTGATTTAATGAATAGTATATACCTTTAAAGTTATAGCTTAAAAGAAACGCTTTGTATTTAGGATTTTAGTATTTACTTGGTTAATAAAAGCAGAGGTTTACTAGGACACCGTAGATATTAGTTAAATATTATACTCTAAAGCTGATATAAAGAGTAAGAGATTATATAGTTATTTAAGCCCTTTAAGTATAATTCTCTTAGCGTTCTTATAATATATAACAACCCCTCCTCTATACTAGCAATATTTCTAAAGATATTAGTAATAGTTAAATATTATTCATATCAATATTTTATTAAGATACCCTATAAGAACTAGAAATATATAGTAAGTATTTTAATACTTATAAGCTAACAAAAGAGTAACTTCTTATAATAATATAGCTATTAATTAACCTAGCTATGAACTATAGAAGGAAGAGTATTTAACTCTTCAGAAATCTCCTCTCTAATACTATTAGCTAGTAATACTAAAAGGTATTACTATCTATTATACTACTATAAGCTTATAACTTACAAATATAAGAGACTTGAAGTATTGATATTATAAATTAGGTATTTATTGTTTGAATAGCTTTATGATACCGTAAAGACAATAATAGAGAATAATAATACTAGAATAATCTCTAGATTACTATAAATATCTTTAACTATAACTTTATAAGTAATTTAAAGAGAGATTAAACTTAATTCTCTAGGTTTTCTATTAGTTCATAAGCCTAAGAATAAAGGGATATAATATAAGGAATTACTATACGTAATAATAGGTACCTATATATATATATAGATAAGAGTATATTAGGATGATTTAGTAACGTATTGAATAATTTCAAATATATTAGCTTTAAGCGGTTTAAGTTTAATCAGAGATTTTAGCTAGTTTTATTATATTATACTAAAACAAAGAAGTATATTATATAAATCTCTTAGCGTATATAATAGGAGTATACTATATATATAAAAGTAATACAAAGCCTAGCTAAACTAGGCAATATGTATGTTAGCTAGTTTCTAGTATTAACTTCGCTATAATCTATATATAGAGATTCTAAAACAATAGATATAAATATGGTAGTTATCCTATACCCTATACTATACGATTTAATACCTCGGGTAGTTAATATAGTAGAGGTTGTTAAGGCGGAAGGGGGGTATAATAGGGTGTTTAGTAGATTTCGCCGACTTTTGCCGCCTATAGAATACGTCGGGTTTAGATTAATAACAGCAGCACGGCCTGGCCTATAAAACAAGCAGGGTTCGCAGGGGTATTTACTATAACCCATTAGAGATATAAGGGCAAGGGTAGCCCTATGAGCAGAGTTCTATAAAGCTATAAATTATGAAATTACAATTATATTCAGTTGTAATTTTAGAATTTAGGAGTCTATTGTATTAGATACAATATAATTCATAATTGTATAATATATTTGTATAAGTATCGTATATGGTAGTTATTGATGTCAGTAATACATATACATATATATATATGTTATGGAATTAATTGATATACTTAATTTTTTAATTAGCTCGCTATATATATTACGATGCTAGATATAACTTATTAAAGTGTTATTTTTCTATTATAAAAACGTAAAGATATTAGGTATTAAAGCTTTTAAGTACTACATTATTATTATAATAACAATATAGTATATAATATGTAATATATAATAAAATATATCATTAATCCCCCTAGCCACTAGAGATAATCCTTAAAGTATAATATAAATTATAATAAAACGTACCTAAATAAGTGTAAATGAGAGAACTAGAACTATACGTATTTTAATTAAGATATATTCTTGAAGCTTAGCTAATTACCGAGAGAACAACTTGAATCAAGATCTGAATAATAATAATACTAATCATAGTTTCATTATTATTATGACTAGGCGTATAGTACATATTTCCTATAATTATATATTAAAATAAAAAGCTTTAATAGAGTATATTAGAGGTCAACCCTAAATAATATAGCTAAATATCTATATTTATTATATACCAACTACATTGAATAGTTTAAGTTAGACAGAATTATTTTATTATTCGTATACTCACTAGTTTAATATAAAATATTGAGTAGTTATTAGATTAGATATTTATATATATATCTATAGTAGTCTTAGGCTTATAGAAATATTACTTTATATAGTAAAGTATACGTTCATATATATACCTATTTTAATATATTACTATAGTAGCTAGAATAATCATTAACTTATACATAATTAGTAGTATATACACTATCATGTTTAAAGACCATTATATCCTTCTATTTTGTAAAAGTAAATTAGTAATACTGACTACTTAGTCTGTAACTCTAAGTAAATAATAGTTTTTAAACTTTCTTTTACTTTATATATAAGTACTATATATCTTATTACACCATATTTGGGTTAGAGAGAGCATTTAAGGTATTATAAGACCTTAGATATTACTAATATATATAGCTAAATATAGTATAACATATTACAAAATCACAAATTACAATTATATGTAATTTATATTCTTTTATATTATATTATTAATACCTAATCATAGTCGTAATTGTAGTTTGTAATTTGTAATTATAATGCAATTTATAATTCTCTATAGAACTGTACCTTTAGGTACCACTGGTACCTAGGTAATCTATGTACATAGGATAATGAAGAAATAACAACATAAGTAGCCTATTTATAGATCCTAACTATCTTTACTTCCTTAAGATAACGCCTATTAGTAGTACAAATATAGCTAATAGTTATTACTACTTCCTAGGCTTACTATAACCTAACTACTACTACTGTATACTACACTAGCTCTCAATTAACTAGGATCATATTAATACTCTATAAATATTCCAAATTGGATCTATAGATATCTAGAGAAGACTGGATCTCTTCTTTATTATATTATAAAGTTAGTCTTTTAATAGCAAAACTATTAATGAGGGCTTTAGGTTCGTCGTAACGCCGCAGACACTTTATAAGAGGACTATAATAGATTCACCTAGTTTATAAGTATAATTTAAAACATACTATATAGGTAATTTAATTCATACCCTCTACTAGTTAAGGAAAATAATATAGGAACCCTACATATTCCTATCACTTATGAGTAAACCCTCTAAATATTATAAAGTCGGACGCGCGCCGCACTAGGGCTAATTACATTAGAGGTAAACGGGCTACAAAGGCTCTTATAGTAATGCTACTATTCGAGGTAACTCCTTAATCTAGAAGGTCGACCTTCTAGCAAGGTAAACGCTATTATATAAGAGATAGCTCCTTAACTAAAGAGGTCTTTCCTAAGAGGTTCTTATAGCTAGAAGTATAAGAAGCTCTATAAGTAGGGCCTTATACCTCTCCCTCTTCTTCTTCTTTATCTAACTTATAACAAATGCTTAATTATATTAATACTAGACCCTATATATAATTATACTAAGCTTAAGTAAGGTATACCCTTTAATATAAATAACGCACGAGGGATTACTAAAGAATTTAATATTAATATAATTAATAAAACCCGCTTCTTTATTAATTACTCTACTATATATAGAGAGTATATTATTAATATAGCCCTTAACAGGGCTCTCCTTAATACCCCTAAAGGGAAACCTAAGACGTATTATTATATTCTAAATAAGCGAGTAAACTTAGTAAGAGAAGCTGTATAGGTTAAAGGATACCCTATAAAGTAGCCCTTCTTTAAGTAGGTCCTCTATATTACTAAGGTAGAGGTAGCCTATTAAGGGAACGTTAGTAAGTATAGCTTATACTGACTACTTTAATATAGAGAGAGTGTTACTAACGATAGTATAGCTTTAAAGGCGTTAGCTAAGCTAATTAAATGAGAGGACTAGTAGGTAAAGCAGTAGTAGAGGCGGTATTTAATAGCAGCGCGGGTAGTATACGAGAGGTTAAGTTTATAGTATAGTAGTTAGTAATTAAATAATTAAAAAGTCTATTATTATTAAAGTATAAAGTTAATGATCGTGAGGCTATCTAGTGGGATATATATAAGTGCGGCTATAGTTAGGAGAGGTAGTCGGTAAGATTATATAACCGAAGGCTATATATTGTTAGGAGGCGCGGAGTTAGAAGGTCTATTATAATTAAGTAGATAAAATCACTATGTAGTAGCTGGAGGCCTTAAAGAAGGCTTTATATTAATTAGGTATAAATTACATAGGATTCTAATTATAACCTATATAAATTAAATAACTAGGTTTATTACTCCTTAAGGTAGCGTATATATTTATAGTAATTTAATAGGAGATATAAATATAATTAAGTCTCTACTTATTGGGTCTAAGGGGACTTAGTTATAGCTTAAAGAAAAGTCTAGAAGTAATAATAGTTAAGATATAGCGAGATCCTATAACGGCAGCTACTACAAGGGGTAGTACTATATCTTATATTACAACTATATTTATTTTAGTTACTAAGTCAATAAGCCCTATCCTATTATCTTTTATATAAAGAAGAATAGATTATACTTAGCTATATATCTCTATTTAAGAATTCCCTTCTCTAGTTCATCTTTTAGAATTATAATAATATCCTATTCTAATCTTCGTAATATTAGGATCCCTTTTACTTATTATACCTTATATAGGACTATTTAGATTATCTATAGAGGAGTGATAAAAGAGTAAATAGAGCTATAAAATATAAATCCCTAGGGGCCTCTAGCTACTGCATAGTGATTTTACCTACTTAAGTGCAATAGACCTTCTAGCTCCACGCCTCCTAATAATATATATAGCCTTCGGTTATATAATCCTCTTCTAACTATAGCTATACTTATACGTACCTATAGCCTCATAATCTTCAATTCTATATTAATAATAACGTGGTTTTTAATTATGAAATAGACTATAAAACTATTACCTTATCCTCTCGCGCACTACCCGCGCTACTAATACCGCCTCTATTACTACTTCGTCCGCTAGCTATGCCGTCGTTAGTAATACTCTCTCTTTTTAGCATAGGCTATACTTACTAACCCCTAATAGGCCTAGGCTACCTCTACCTTAATAGTGCAGAGGACCTACTTAAAGAAGAGCTACTCTATAGGGTATAGAATAACCCGCCTAGCTTCTATTACTAAGTCTACTTACTTAGTATAATATAATTATAAGTATCCTCTCTAGAGGTATTAATAAGAGCCCTCTTAAGGGCTAAACTAATGATATACTCTCTATATATAACGGAGTAGTTAATAAAGGAGCGGGTTTTATTAATTATATTAATACTGAACTCTCTAGCGATCTCTTATGCGTTATTAGTATTAAGGAGTATACCTTATATAGGCTTAGTGTTTTTATATACAGGGTCTAGTACTACTATCTTTAAGAATTTATTATAAGTTAGATAAGGAAGAGGGAGAGGTATAAAGCCCTACTTATAGTAATAGAGCTTCTTATACTTCTAGCTATAAGAACCTCTTAGGAAAGACCTCTTTAGTCAAGGAGCTATCTCTTATATAATAATATTTACCTTATTAGAAGGTAGGTTAAGAAGTTATCTCATATAATAGCTTTTATAGCACCTTACTAGAAGGCCGACCTTGTAGGTTAAGGAGTAATCTTATATAGTAGGTTCTACCTTACTAGAAGGTTTAGCGAGGGCGTTACTACGAGAGCCTTAGCAGCCCGTTTAGCTCTAATTTAATTAGCCCTAGTACGGCGCGTATCTAACTTTATATAGTACTATTTACAGGGTTTACTCTTAAGTAGGAATATATAGGGTCCCTATATTATTTTCCTTAACTAGTAGAGAGTATAAGTTAAAATACCTATAGAGCATTTCCCGAATTATACCTATAGACTAGGTGAATTTATTATAGTCCTTTTGCAAATGGGCTGCGGCGTAACTCCGAAGCTAATATAAATCCCTAGGCTAAGGCTTTCTCTCTTATAATAAGAATAGCTAAGAGAAGCTTCTTTTCTTTAATCTATAGATAATTAATAGTCTTAAGAATAGCTTCTAGCTAAGCCTTTATAAGCCTTTTACCTTACTTGGTAATTAAAAGCTTTAGTATAATTAGGCTTATAAAAATAGTATTAAGATCTAGTATTATACTCTTCTTAGCTCTTCCTTATACCTATAACTTCTATTCTAAGTTACTATTTAGAGTTAAAGTATTTAATATAGCGTTATTAATAGGCTAGATCTTCTTATCCTTTATTTTATATATTATATTAATATGTTCTATTAGTAATATAGGTATAGTTAGTAAGACTATATAATAGTTATAAGAGAAGATAGTATCTATAGCCATAAGAACTTTAATTTCTTTCCAGTATATTAGTTTATATCTCTTCCTAAGTACTCTCTTCTTTATTCCTTTCTTCTTAGGTCTATAAATATAATACTAATACTTAATACTATAGCTATTATATCCTATTATATATCTAGTACTTATAATAGTTTTATAGATATTATTAAGCTTAGAAGTAACTTTACTTTGGATTATAGTCTCTAGAATCTTATTAAAACTTAATTTGAACTCTTTAGAAATAGTAATAACTTCCTTATATAGGTCTAGTTATTACTTAACTTCCTCTAGTAGGTTATAAGAGCTTTTAAAAGCTTATTAAATTACTTTAATATCCTAATATTCTTATATTATTTAGTATTATATTAAGTTCTTCTTGATCTTTAGTGTTATTAACTTGCTAATTATCTCCAATAAAGTCTAAGCCTATTATTATATTAGGCTTATTAACAGTAGCCTCTATTTCCCTCTTCTATAGCAGATAAATCAGTATACTAGCATTAGAAAGATATAAAATAATTTATTTTAGGAATAGCTTCTAGGAAGTAAGTAGTCAAATCTCTTATATAAAATAATAGAGGCATATTAAGTTTAATATTCCAAGACTAAAGGACTCTAATAATCTAATTCTAAATATAATCTAGAGTTATTCTAATCTTAACGATAAAGGGGGCTCTTAATCTTGGGTTCTTCTTATAAGAGTTTTTAAAGAAAATAAAAAAGCTAATATCTTAGATTATATTACTATTAATATAAACATTATTTATAAATACCCCTATCAATTAGGTCCTCGCCTCTCTATTAGTAATTCTAGAGATTCCTATATTTATCTCGAGTATATCGCTCTATAAGCTTAGGTATCTAATATAACCTTTCCTATTAAATTTAATAGCTGCAGTATTATTAAGAATTCCTTTGATCAATATATTTATAGGGCTATAAAGGGTACTAGTAATTTATTAGTAAGTTGTAATAAAGTTTATCATAATAATACGCCTTAGTAAAAGAAGTAATATAGAATCTTACTCTTTTATCATAATACCTATTTTAAGGATAGGACTAATTATATAGTAGTTAAACTAAATTAACTTAATTACAAATATTTAAGTAAGCCTATAGAGATAATAGCTAAAGTTACTTAGCCATTAAAATAGCTTTTATTATTCTTCTATTAATCTATTTACCTCTATAACTTATTATTACTAGCTCTTATCTTATTAGAGTAATCTGGAAGTATAATAATAATAAGAATAACGACCTAAATTCCTTTAGGCTATATCTATTCTTATATTTACTTATTATAGCTTAAGTAGTATTACAAACTATTTTATTTTAATCTAGCTAGTTTTAATAGAGGAAGGCTTTAGAGACAGCTACCTTCCTATTTACTCTCTCATTATATAGCTTAAGAGTAAGAATATAACTAATTTATAAACTACTATATTAAATCTAAAGCTCATTCTATTTATCTTACCCTTACTGCCTAAATAGTTTCTTAGTGGTATCTAGTACTATAGTATTCTTAATATTATTCTTATTATTAAATAGCTCTATAACCTTCTAAAGAATCTGAATAAGAGGATCCTAAGCTATAAGTAGGTCTATTATTTAGAAAGCCCATTAAATATAGGTATTATAGGGCTTTATATAATAACCTCTAGCTTTTACTCTTTCTACTACAGTAATATCCCCTATTAGGTCGATATATTAGTTTCTAAGCTTAAGGCTAAAGACTATTATATCTATAAAGTTATAAGATTATATGATATATTTTCTCTAATTTATAAAGCTGATAGACTACTTAGGATATACCTGATTATAATTAATAACTTATAAAATCCTTTCTAGAAGCTTTAGCTATCATTCTTCTACTAGCTTACTAATAGTAACTATATAGTATATATAGCTATGCCTATTAATCAGAATATATCTTAGAGTTATCTAGCTATTAGTTCTCTTATACGTATAGCCTTTATTAATAATACTAGTCTTAACTTAAGTAATAGAGTCTAGGGTATTAGTAAAGTAAAAAGGAGCTATGTAATAGTAGACCTTATTCTAGCTAGCCTTAAGGTACTTAGTACAGCTAATAATAATATAGCTTATTATGCTATAAAATTAATAATATCTTATTACTAAGAGAAATATATATTGTAGTAGCTCATTTTAATAAAAGCCTCTATAGCCTCCTCTTTGTCTACCTCTTCCAAACTCTTAATATTACTAAAATCTATTTTAATAATCTTTATATCTAGCTTATAAGTAAAAGTATTACTACTATTATTATTAAGTTTATAAATAGTCCCAAGATTATTATTTATAAGGTTTAATAGCTACTATAGAATTTCAATTAAAGGTATTCTCTCCTTAGCTAGTAAGTCTATTAATAAGAGTTAAGACATCTGTTTTATGATTAGCTCTATTAATTATTAATATCCTAAAGTTCTCTACAAGAGAGCTATTAATTAAGCCTATACTCTAGGCTATAGAGTGCTCCTTAGCTTTAGATTTCTACCTTATTTGAACATTCTTCCCTAAGATCTAGAGTATTATTATTAGCTTAACCTTAATAAGGCTAAATAACTATTAGAATCCCTAGCGAGTAATAGACTATTTATTTAGGGCGTCTTCTATCATAACCTACTACTTTAAAATAATTTTAACAAGCTAATAGCTAAGCCTTTAAGCTATAGGTCTTATAGTTCTCTCAAAAAAGTAGTAATAAGTAATATAAATAAGCTTAGTATTACTAAGTTCTAAGTCTTTATATTAAATAGCTCCTTATTAAACCTATTAAATAGTATTAATTAACGCTATAACCTAGGAAGAGTTATTATCTTTAATACAAGATCCTATAACTAGGTTTTAAAAATCCGTATTAGGGTCTTATTAAGACTTTAGGTCTATAAATCCGAGCTAATAAAGAAGCTTCTCATTAGTCTCCTTTTAGGTCTTAGCTTTATCAATATAGGATTTTAAGATATCTTAATAGTTATTAGAGCTATATATAGACTTCGTTCTTTATCTTAGCATTAGTCTTATAATAAAGCTTTAAAAGGCTCTTATAATCTATAATAAAATTAGAGATATTAGTACTAAGAAACCTAGGCGCTCTAGTAGAGTAGGGGGTTATTACTATAATAGTAGTGCGTTTTATAAGGAGATTAATAAAAGCTATAATATCCTAATTAGTTTAAGTTCCTTTAGAAAAATATAGAGTACTTAAGTGTATTACTCCTATCTCTAAATTAAGATTTATAGATTTATCTATATTATTATTAGAAGCTAGTTATCCTATAGCGTGAGGTTATATCTCGCTAAATAAGCCTCTTATAAATCTCTCTTTAGGCTACTTTTCCTTATTCGAAGAAAGTCTAGTATCTAAGTTAGTTAATTAGGGGGAAGATATGATATAATTTCGATCTTATTACTCTAGGCTCTTATAGATCTACTTTAAGTCTTATTACTTAATATTGGGTTTGGAGTTACGCCGTAGCCCCTTGGTAAAAAGACTATAGCAAATTCACCTAGTTTATAGGTATAATTTAGGAAATACTATGTAGGCATTATACCCTATACCCTCCACTAGGTAAGGAAAATAATATAGGAACCCTATATATTCCTACCTAGAAGTAAACCCTCTAAATATTACTATATAAAGTCGGACGCGTGCTATACTAGGGCTAATTATATTAGAGCTAAACGGGTTACTAAAGCTCTTATAGTAACGCCCTTACTAAACCTTCTAGTAAGATGCTATGAAAGCTACTATATAAGATAACGACCTTCTAGTAAGGTAAAAGCTACTACACGAGATAACTCCTTAACCTACCTTCTAGTAAGGTACTACGAATACTACTATATAAGAGATAACTCCTTAACTAAAGAGGTCTTTCCTAAGAGGTTCTTATAGCTAGAAGTATAAGAGGCTCTATAAGTAGGGCCTTATACCTCTCCCTCTTCCTTATTCTTATCTTTATAACCTAACATAAATCCTTAATTATATTAATACTAGATCCAATATATAAAAACACTAAGCCTACTCGAAGCACGCCCTTTGGCATAAAGAATATAAAAAAGCTCGCTTGAGAGTTTAGTATTAATATAGTTAATAAAACCCGCTCTTTTATTAATTACTCTATTATATATAAAGAGTATATTATCAATATAGCTCTTACGAGGGCTCTTATTAATACCCCTAGAGAGGATACTTATAGTTTTATTATAGCTAAGTAAATATACTTAGTAGTAGAAGCTAGGAGGGTTATTATATACCCTATAGAGTAGCTCTTCTTTAGGTAGGTCCTCCGTACTATTAAGTTAGAGGTAGCCTAGGCTTATTAGGGGTTCGTAAGTAAAGCTTATACTAACTAATAGAGAGAATATTACTAATAATAATATAATTACGAAGGCGTTAGCTAACCCGATTAATAAGAGGACTAGTAGATACAGCGGTAGTAGAGGCAGTATTAGTAGCGCAGGTAGTATATACGTAGTATATAAGAGGATAAGTCGATAGTTTTATAGTTTAAATAATTAAAAACCACGTTATTATTAATATAAAGTTAAAGGTCGTGAGGCTATGGGCATGTATAAGTATAGCCATGGTTAGGAGAGTTATAGTCACGTGACTAAAGGCTATGTATATTGTTAGGAGGCGCGGAGTTAGAAGGTCTATTATACATAAGTAGGTAAAATCACTATGCAGTGGCCAGAGGCCCTTATTACTTGATATAGAATGGTCTTTATAATAACGCTCTCATTTTAGAAGGATTTATAGCTTTACTATATTAGAGTCTCTTAAATATTAGTTTTTATTACTCTTAATACTTAGGGCTATTGTAGTAAGGGGGTTTATTAGTTTCTTTTATTAGTCTAGTTAACCTTACTGTATGTATTAGTTTAGTAAGACTACTAATTGCGATATTGGTCTTATAAAGAGATACCTTAGCTACTTTAGCTATAGCTTACTAGTTAAATGATAGTAGTTATAATAATATATAAGTGATAATGGAAAGAGATATGCTCGCTAAAACCTACTAATAGTATATAAAGGGGAGGATATTAGGGTCTGTATTATTTCTACTTTAATTCTATAAGGACATATAGCTATTATTATTCTCTAGAACTATATATAAGTCTATAAATATCTTTCTCTCTTCTATACTACGTGGATTATTAATTATATTATCATTATTTATTATTTATAGATCCTTAAAGCCTATTATTATATTTAAAGTAGATTAATTATATATATATAGGTATAATAAAGATACTTGACTCTTTAAGAAGCTTATAAAAGCTATTTAAAAGAGTAAAGAAATCTGCCTCTAGCTATTATTAAAGAGGGCTAGATCTAATAAGGACTATAAGGGATAATAAATAATATAACTCTACCTATAACTAGGTAAGAATATTAAAAATAGGCTTGAAAGATATATAGAGTAATTTATAGGTCTAATTCAAAGAGATTGTTTGAATTAGATATAAACTTACTAAGATAAATACTAAAAAATAAGGTATAGGATTATTAAGGTACTAATAATAATAATACTAAAGTCCGTTATACTCCTCTACTGTATGCTATACTCTACATTCCTCCTGCGATAGGTCCGTGCGCTAAGAGGACGTTTTAGAAGCTACGCTACTAAGTCCAACTTATCCTATCCTAGTAGTATATAAGAGGATAAGTTACTAGTTTAGTAGTTAGTAATTAAGTAAGTCAAAGCTATTATATTATTATAGTTTAAAGTTAAAGATTCTAAGGCTATCAGTATATATAAGTAAGCTATAGTTATAAGGGATAGTTAGTAACTTAGGAGATTACTAGTAATTATATAACTAAAGGCTATATATCAATAGGAGGCGTGGAGTAAGAAGGTCTATTATACTTAGATAAATAAATTTACTATATAGTAGCCAGAGGCCTAGCTAATAACTTCATAGCTATATTAATCTTAGTAATACTCTCTCTATTTAATATAAACTATAATTATTAACTCTAAAAAAGGCTACTTTTATTTTTTCATTATAGAGAGCTTATCTAAAGAAGAGGTACTCTATAAAGTATATAAGAACGTAATTAATTTCTCTATTAAGTTTAATTATCTATATTAATATGATTATAAGTCTTAGATTCCCTTATAGAGGTATTAATAAGGGCTGTCTTAAGAGTTATATTAATAATATATTCTCTTTATATCTTAGATTAGTTAAGAAAAGAGTAGATTTTATAAATTATATTAATATTAAACTTTATAATAGCCTCTTGGATATTATTTATATAATAAGGTACACTCTATATAGGCTTAATATATCCATATATAAAGTTTAGTATTAGTATTTATAAGATTTCATTATAAGTGAAATAAAGAAGAGAAAAGGATATAATGCTTTACTTATTGTAGATTTTCCTACGTATAAGAATCTCCCAAAAAGAGCTTTTTAGTTAAAGTTTATCTCTTATATTATAATATTGGTAATATCCTACTAGACGGTTAGCCTTTCAAACTAAGAGGTTATGTCTCATATAATAACCCTTATAATACCCTATTAGAATACTTAATAAAGGTACTAATATAAGAGCCTTAGTAGGCTATTTAATACTAAAGAAAAGCCTTAGTATACTATACATTCAAGTTATATAGAGCATTATTTATTAATAATGATATACAGGGTTTTATACTATTTTCCTTAATTAATAGAGAGTTCGAATTTTAATACCTATATAGTATCTTCTAAGTTATATATAGGAATATTCGCCTACCTACTACGTAGGTAGGACTCCCACTCGCGCGGTAGGCTAGATCTTACTTCGGATCTGTGGCCCGGGTTAGAATAACTAGGGCCTAGCGAGCAGAGTTATAACCTATCATATAACCCACCTGATTAGGCTTCCTATATTATTCCTATCTTATAAGCTACCTTCTAATATAGCTTAATATTATTAATAATTTAGACATGATATTATACCCACCCTCGCTCTCCTTATATACTAGCATTATAAAACTAATACTAATTAGTAGTTAACTTTATTATTATACTATAACTATAGATTAGTAAGGATTAATATACTAAAGAGACAATATTTATTACTTAACGATCCCAAGCCTCCTCCTATATATAGTTATCATACTAATAGAGATTTCAAGCTTTAGTTATGAATAGTTTAGCCTCTACTTCTAACCCAAGACCTCTAAAGTTATTACTAATATTATAAGTAAGGTTTTAGATCCCCTACTATTAATAGTACCTATGTTCTATCCTATTATAACCTTAATACTAACGATTAATAGTTTATAACCTTTTATTATACTAGCTAAGTTATTACTTTCCCCTTACCTTTACCCTCTTTAGCACCCCTTACTTTTACTCTCTTTTAATACCTTCTGCTACCCTTATTATTACTATAAAGACTATATCCTATATTCGCTAAGTACGCTACCTTCTACTAGTATTACTATAATTATTTAGAGCTCTCTACTAATTTCCCCTCCTTCTACTTTATATTAGTTACCTATTTTTACTAATTTTAACTCTTATAAGTCTTTTTAGTAAATTTAATATATTTAGCGTTATTTAGTACCTTCTGATATTAATACTAACCTACCTACTTCTCCCTCCTTAAATCCCTTTTTTAACGCTTAAACCTACTACTTCTAACCCTCTCCTTATATTACTAATAGTAATAACCTAAGATAATAGTAATAAGCCCAAACTACCTACTATAAGAGAGTAATAATAAGCCTCTATTACCTGCTAAAGTAAATTACCTTAATAGTAACTACCCGCCTTGACTAAGCTGTTAATATAGTATCTATATTATTATAAAGTTATCTATAGCTTTAAACTTTATAGCTTTTAAATATAATAAGCCCTAATCACTTATATAAAATAGTTTTGAAAAGATTATACCTTTAACTTTCATAATAACTACTAAATTAGGTTTATTTATAGTTACTAAAAGTTTACCCTTTAACTTTAGGCTACTACCTCCCCCCCCACCGCTCTTTTTATCTAAACAACCCCTCTACTACCTTCCTCCTCTTATAACTTCACTACTTGTAACTTTATAACTTTGTAACCTTAACTTCTTAACTTCTTAACTTTATCCTACCTATATTACATCTATTATATCTAAGTTATAGTAAGTATTAACAAGCCTTTCGTAGTCGCTACTCTACTAGTAGTAAAGGTCTAATAGATCTATTTTAATTAGCTTATACTAGTAGCGCTCATTTTCCTAGAGTAAACAGGTATATACTAAGTCTTTATTAAAGAATACTTAAATTAGTTAATTATATTATTAAGACCTTAATTGTTTCCTTTAATTATCTCTTTTTTATCTCCTTTTAATCTATTACTTCTATTACTTTAGATCTATCTAGGAATACCTATCCTAGATAATAAGTAATTAATAATCCCCTCCTTAGGGTTAATAAGATCTAGTAAGTAAGTAAGTATTTTAACCCCCTCCTCTTATTTTAAACCCCCTCCTCTAAGTAATCCCTTTGTTAAGAAGGTCCCCTTTTTAGAGAAGTCTATTAAATAATTTTTTAAATTTTCCTCTTTTTAACCCTTCTTTCTAAGTAATTCCTTTACTAAGAAAGTCCCCTCCTTAGAGAAGCTCTTATGGTAATCCCTCTTAGGTCCCCTCTTTAGGGAAGTAAGTAATCCCTTTTAAAAGGTTATTTTTTAGGGAAGTAAGTAAGTAAGTATTTAGAAACTATATAAAAGAAGGAAATAGGTTATTAATAAGAAGAAGATCGAGTAATAGGAACTATGAGTTGCTTAATATAAGGACTAACTACCTAAAGCTATAGCTTAGGGATAATACCTCTAATTAAAATATAAAAGTAAGCCTAACTATCTTATATAACTTATAAATATAGCTCTATTAATTCTTCTTAATAGCTAATAATATTAATACCTCCCCTACCCCTTCCCCTTCCCCTTCCTCCTTACTATAATGTTAATTAGTAATTCTAATTCTTAATAATTCCAAAGTCAGTATTAATTATAGGACATATAATTAGATTAAGCCCTTTAACGCTAAAGAGACTAACTAAGCTAAAGCTACTAGTTATATTACTTATTATAGTAGTAAGTACCTTAAGTATTATATCTAAGGTTATTAATTATAAGCCAACTTGAAGGAAGACTTTAAGGATATTATTAAGATCTTTAACTATATAAATAACTATACTATTAGAGCCCTTTAGAAAGTCCTTATTAATAATAGCATATTTATATTTTTAATAGTAGTTAAATTAAGGAAAACGTTACTAATATTACTTGCTAATCTAACTTCTACTTATAGAGTAATAATAACTTTAACTTAGTTAAATTATAATACTTAATAATTATTAAAAGGTATAGGAAAGACCCTGCCCTCTTTATAGATATTGTATTGGAAGTTAAAACCCTTCTTTTTCTTATTATTACTACTCCTATATAGTAATACTAAAAGCTCTCTACTACTCCTATATCCCCTATATATTAACTTACTTATCCCCCTCTAGTAGAGACTACCTAAACCTTTTTATTTTAAAATACTAGGAATAATACCTGAGGTCTTAACTTTATAAGACCTATGAGATAAAACTAATAAGCCTAATTCCTATTAAATAAGATTACTTTATTATGCTAGCTTAAGAGTCTTACTAGGTTCTATAGTAATAATAACCTTAAGTATAGTAGTAATAAGATAGATATATTAGACTTAAAACTCTTCATTTTTAAGGATCGTTATGCTAAAGGTAGTATATCCCTATAGTAGTATGCTGAAGTGTTTTCCCTTATATTAAAAGAAGATGCCTAATAGTATTATTATCAATATATTGCTACTAAATACCCTCTATTACTATACGCTAAGGTAGTTATATAAATAAAAGAATACTTTAAAACTGAGGAATTCCATACTATTAATAAGGAACTATAGGATAATACTATATTACTTAATCTTATATATAAAAAGCCTAAAGATTCCGTTATTGAAAACCTTAAAACCTTATTCAGAACCCTCTCTATTATTAAACCTACCCTTAATAAGGAATTTAATACTAGGTAAAGCCCCTCTATTATAAGATTTAAAGCACTTACTAAGGGGTGTAAGAGTATAAACTTACCCTCTATAAGTATCCTACTGATTTATAAAACCTTTATAATATCCTCCGCTCTACTATTAATACTACATCTTAAACGAACTAAAGCCTTAATATATAATTTATAGCTTTAGAAGATCTAGAGGAGTATGACGCGATATATACTAACTAATAATTCTAAGGTAATAACTATTATAATTTCTACTAAAATCGCAATAATAATGATAATGATAGATTTTAATAAGGCTAGCTATATTAATAAGGAACCCCTCTATGCTATTAATCCTATACTAATCGCTATAATAGCCCGAGAAGGTATTAGGATTACTATAAGCCTAAGTACTAATCTTAGAAATATAATAATAATAAATAAACCTAAGAGTTCAATGAGTTTAAGTCTAAATACTCTTAAAATATTACTAAAGAAGAGTTTAACGCTTTTCTTATTAGCTTTAAAAGTAATAATAAGGACTAGGAAGCCCTAGTAAAATATACTAATACTAATAGTAACGTTAAATAATACTTTTAGGATTACTAGTAGGTTTAATCCTAGATTTCCTCTCTTTATAAGTTTATTATATTTATTACTAATACTATTTTTATGATAAATAGTAATAAATTACTTAATTCGCTATTGAATTAGGCTACTTTCCACTTAGTTATAAGTATTAACCTAGCTACTAACCCTAAGCTTACTCTACCTCCTACTTAGCTTATCTTATCTAGAGCCTCTACTCTAACCTAATTATTTATACTTAATAACAAGTATATTAAGGAAGTTCTCTGGGGTATTATACTAGAGTTAGGCGCTACTAGAGTCTCTACTACTAGCTAATAATAAGTCGTTACCCTATAATAAATTCGCCTATTAATAGTAATTAATAGAGTAAACGCTAGCTAAGCGAGAGTATACTTTAGAAAAAGCCCCTATAAGGATTTATTTAAAACTATTATAGTTATAACTATATTTAGTAGTATAATTCTCTATATTATACTCTCTAATACCCCTTTCCTCGTCTACTTAAGCAATATAAATTAAATAGGTATTTACCTTAATAACCTCTATAATTACTTATTTTAGAGTAATATTACTACCCTAGTTATATATAAATAGAGCTACCCCTAGCTTCTCCTTAATAAAGAGGAGAGCTTTACTTAAACTAGCTATTTAATAGATACTAAGCTATAGTACTTCTACTAATAATTTAGTTACCCCTCTATTACCAAATTAGCTACCCTCCTCTAGCGCGCTAATTACCCCGTTTAAATAGTAATAATTAAGTAATTAACTAAGATCTACTAATATTACTAATTAAATATAGGAGCCCCTTAGAGGTTTAGATTCTCCCTCTGGGATAATTATTTATTTAACTATAAGATTATCTTTAGTATTATCTACCTTAAAGATAAAGGAACCTTATATGTTATTAATATAGCTACTAGCTTTAATACTACTTACTTTCTCTCTAATCTCTTTATAAAAACTACCTAGCAAACCCTCTACCTATACTAGATTTATATATATTAGGGATTACCTAATTATATTATTATAAATTAGAGAAGAACGTGTCACAAAAGGGGTACGGTGCAGAGTGAGAGAGTCAGTATGGATAGGTATAACCAAGGTTGAATATTCATTCTTCTCTAGCCCTCTAACCTACTATATAGGGGTGCGTGAGGGCTAGAGGACTTATCTAGGGGGCTACCTAGTGCCCCCTCTCTATAGACTTCCCTAGGATAGTCTAATAAGCTCTTTTTCCTGCGATATTATCCTAGCTTGTGATATGATCCCCCCTCTCTAAACTAGTCTATCCTTAGAATAGGCTACTTAGTAGTTATCTAGAGCGTACCTAGTACCTACTTATAAGCCTTCTTATAAGCTTTCCTAGTTTCTAGTTCCTATAAGCCTAGAATTTAGTATCCCTCGTTCTAGCTATATAACTCTTCCTTAGATAGCTAGGTAGCTTAGAGGAGTAGTTAGCTAGTAGTAGGGCACTTATCCTCTACCCTAGTAACTCTCATAGCTCTATACCTAGGTATTAAGGGACTCCAGAGCTTAGAGGAGCTTAGAGGAGTAGTTAGCTAGTAGTAGGGCACCTATCCTCTTACCCTAGCTACTCTTATAGCTTTCTATCTAAAAGGTTATAACTTAGAGGAGCTTAGAGGAGTACTTAGCTAGTAGTAGGGCACCTATCCTCTTACCCTAGCTACTCTCATAGCTCTCTATCTAAAAGGTCTAGGACTACCTAGTAGTTATCTGGATAGCTATAGCTAAGTTCCCTTGCGAGGGTTATTCCTTCCTTCGCGGGGTTATACTAAAACGTATTAGTATTTAGGCAGGTTTTTATTACTTTGAATTCGCCCTCTAAATTATTATATTTTCTAGTTACTATTATATTTTTAGTGCCTTTATAGGGCTAATAAAGGCATTCTCCCTCTAAGGGTGAAGGAGGTTATTGTTATAGTACGGGGGTTTGCTAGTAGTTATCTAGTGGTTACCCGATGCCTCCCCGTGCGCAGTAGGGTTGAACAAAGTCGCCTTTAAAAATACCGCTTAATTGATAGTAGTTATAATTAAAGTTGTCCCTATTAAAAACCGACTACTAAATTAGTAAAATAGAGAGGTATTATAGCCCCCTACGCTGCGCCTATACTATTATTTAGCAAGAAGTCCCCTATATTAAGCCCCCTCTTACCCTCTAAATAGTGATTAAGTCTGTTAATAATACTACTAGCCCTAATAGCCTTACACCTACCCGACTTATTTTAATATATGCCTATAGATGAGGAATAACTCTACCCCCTCCTCTAATACTACTACTAGAGCTAAGGTAATTAATACTATAATAGAGGATTTATAAAGAATACTTAAAACGCAAAGTTATAGATAACCTCGCTACTTATAATAGCCCTAGTATTAATAGTATTATCTACCTCCTATTATAATTATAAGTTAGAGTTACTAAGAAAAGGATAAATAATAAAGCCCCTACTAAGTAATCGCTATTTTAAGTGGAATAGTTATTATTTAGCGACCCTATAGCCCCTAAGATCTCACCTCTACTACTATATGACCCTTCTATAGTAATCCTAATACCCTAGGAGACCCTAACCTAGCTAGAAATAATATCCTATAAACCCCTATTACCCCTAAGGCTACTAAGCTAACCCCGACCCCCCTCCGCCCTGGTATAGGGAATAACCCTAGAAGAACCCTATTACTAACCTATTTAATATATTTAAACTAGAAGTTAACTACCTAATAATATTTATCTTAATAAAGAAGAAAGCTAATTAGGAACTCACCCTAGCCCTATATAAGTCTAATAAGCTTATTACTAATAATCCCCCCTTTTAGAAGTCTCGTGAGAAAGAAATAAACACCCTCTTTAATTATAAAGTATTTAAATTGAAGATCTATAACTTAACTAAGTAATATAGCTACCTTTTTAGTTCTATATAGTTAGTAAAATTAAGAATAAGGCTATTACCTTTATTAAGAAGTCCTAATTAGTTATTTATAATATCAATAATACTAATAAGTAAGGTATTTTGACCTAGTTACTTATAATCTAGCGCTATAGTATTCGCTTTCTTCTAGTAATTACCCTGTTGCTTAGCTCTAATTATACTATTTAAATTAGAGATATTACCTAAGTCCATATATAATCCTAGATAATACTAGCGCGTGATTTCTATACCTAATTACCTAATTAGATCTATAATCTCTACCCCCTTAGGATTATTATAAAAGTTATTAAACCTCTCTATAGTATTACTAAAGCTAGTACCTATCAATAGGTTACTTATAGCGCTTATTATTATAATAAGTTATATATAACTAGTTCTGCTTTAACCCCCATCTACTTATTACTAATAACTTAAGCCCTTACTTTACTATTATTAATATATAGATAGATAATATAATTAGTCTCTCTAATAATACTTTTTCTACTATTAAAGAAGAAGAGCTCTAGGAAACTAAATTTATAGCTAGACCTAAGGAGAAACTTAAGCCCTAGACCCCTATTACTTTTAATAGTAGAACGATCTCTATTACAAGTACTAGTATTACTATGCTATACTAGAAGGGCTAAGACGCTAAGATGAACCCTATAAAGAAGATACCTAATAGGATACTAGTAAAGGAGATTAAGTAGTAAGCTAGAGGGGCTTATATAGCCTTAATTTACGAATTAGAAGCCTATTTTAACTTACTAACTACTACTTGATACTAGGATCTAAATAAAAAGATATTACTACCCTTAGTAAGCGCTTATAATAGCTAAAAGATAACCTTAACTAAAGCCTCACGTTTATGATATTATTACTACTTACTACTACACTATTAACATTTATAAATAGATTATTTACTAATAATTAAGACCTTGAATTATAATGAGGTTATATTATTTTACTTACTAATAAATAATAAATAATATAACCTTCAGAATTAATAGTAATATTATCTATTGTAGCTCTACTAAGTATAAGTAAGTTACCTATAGCATACTAGCCTTACAGATCTACGCTATAGTTAATAGCGCGGGCCTCGCCTTTCCTATCGCTTTAACCCTTTGATAAGTTACTACTAAGCTAGGTATTGCTCACTCTATCCCTATAGTAATATATACTAACTTATACTTACTATATAAGTATCGAGTTAAACTTAATACCATAAAAGAAAAGAGGCTTATAATTAATATTATAGCCCTCTATTAGTTATATAAGCGCTATAAGCTATCTAAGATCTAATAGGTTAATAGCGAAGATAACCCCGCTAATATACTAATAAAGGTAACGCCTAATAGAGCGTTACGCCGCCTTATTAATAGGAATAAATTAATAATTCATATAGAAGGATAGGTAATGCAAGTAGTAGAAGGATTAGCTTAATAATAGTATAATAATAGGTATTTATAAAAGGATAGGATAAATAGGATTATAGCTAAAACTAGCTACTTTTTTACTTTATTTAGAAGCTAATAATAGCTTATAACGTATTATTTTGATTTATATAACTAGATAGGCTTATTAAGGGATGACTAGTATAAAGAAAGACTACTAGTATAAGAATATTCGCCTACCTATATAGTAAGTAGGACTCCTACTTGCCTAGTAGGCTAGATCTAACTTTAGATTCGTGGCCTGAGTTAGAATAACTAGGGCCTAGCGAGTAGTTACATAGCCTATTATATAACCTAACTTATTAGGCTTCCTATATTATTGTTACCTTATAAGCTACTTTCGAATATAACTTAATATTATTAATAATTTAGACTTTATACTACGCCTACCCTCGCTCATTTTATATACTAGTATTATGAAACTAATATTATACTTATATACTAAATAGATTTATTATAATCTTTTTATAAGAGGGCCTATAGTATAATTATAAGGTTAATATATCTAATTAAAGTATATATGATTTTAAAAAGTGTATTAGTTAACTATATTAATTATTAGTCCTATAGAAGATAATTATAATAGTAAGTTTATAGATAGAACGTAATTTAAAAATAAGAGTTTTAAATAAAGTAACTTGATAGATATAATAAAGATATAAATAGACTTAGAGGTATATATAATTGATGTAAAAGAATTAGACTTATAAATATTATAGTGTATTATAATATCTATTAGAATGAATATGGTTACAATTTAATATTTTAAGTATAAAGTAAGCAAATTAATATACTTAATATATATTCTATAATATAGGCACTAATTTCCTTTTTATTAAGAAGAAAATATAATTCTATGAATAGGTTCCTTTTTAGAATATATTCTATAATACTATATACCGAGCGTAGCGGAATATAGATTAGTAGTAGCTATTAAACCGACCTACAGTTAGTTATACTTATATATATTAGGAGCCATATTAAAATCTAATATTTAATAATATGTTAAATAAAGAGTAAGCCTAGATATATATTATAAGATTATAAACGACTATATACTATTCTTTATAATAACATTAATATTATAAATATAGTTTCCTAAAAAGGCTATTCTAGCTCTAAAGTACCTTTAAATTACTAGGCATTTACTATCTATAACCTAAGAGGGATATTAATACCTCTAAGCAACATCCAGCGGGTAATGCGCCGGGCTTCACCTACAGTTGCAAAATTAAAATGTAGTTTACATACAGCACCGGGTATTCGCTGGTCGTCACCGACCCAACTACTAATCCAGCCCTCATTAGCTTATCTTTGGGAGAGCGGACGGGATCCCGAGTTCTCTAGTGGGTATGGCCGTATGTACTGATTAGGCACGCAATCGTAGGTCTTGTATGCTCAGGACTAGTAGGGCGAGAAATTTATACCTGATGCACTGACGCCTAGCATTATAAACACAATCTCGGGACCCCTAAGATAATCTATCAACCCCGGTGTGCTGTTGTACTCTTAAGAGAAGATAGCTGATTAGGCTAGCTGCGGAGGTTGCTTTAACTAATATCTATCCCCTCATGAAAGTATTCGCCGGCGCCTCAAATAGTAGGCTATCAAGCATCACATCATCCGCCTCGATCCATAGGTATTAGCTATTAGCATGTAGCGGCTTATGGTTAATATTAGGTAATATAACTCGCACTACGATAGAGCAGCGGGCTGCTTGCCCTTAGGATTAGGCGGAGAGAGTTAGAGGGGAGTAGATATAAAGTTGTTGTTCTTATAATATAGATTAGAGAAGCTAATAGCATACGCAAAGTGCTAGTCGGGGATAGTAATAGAGGTAGTTTAGTTATATAGTTAGTAAGACTTAACCTAATTATAAGGGGTAGTGAGTAGCTAGCCTTTGTAGTAGGCGTCTATAAGACTTACTTCGTTAGCAATAATAAGTATCTTGGATATTAGAATAGCGAACTAAATTATAGATAAGGCGTTAGATATAGGAGAGAGCCGGTATACTATCATAATAGCAATATGAATACGCTATCTTAGATAGTTATAGACGAGTATTATATCGTTAGTATCAATAGTGGGATTAGTCGAGGTTAAGGCGACTCGAAGCAGCTTAATCCTTTAGTATATACTTCGCTGGGCTTACTGACTACCCATAGATACCTATATAGGTAGTACTTAAAATCAACTATGGGTAGTTCTAATTTAGTTACTTATAAGTTAATAAGCCTATAGGTAGTAATACCTATAAGTTAATATTATATAGTATTACTTATAAAAGAAAATATGTTATAGTTAGACTTTAATAGATATACATACTTAGTTTGATGAAAACATAATTAAGATAACTATCAGTAGTTATTATAATAAAAGGAACATTTAAATTATTATTAGGTATTAACTTTAGAAATTTAACTGTACTTAAGAAACAAAGATGATATATCTTTATTTACTATTAGATAAAGAGCTTATATTTATTAACGTAATTATTCTTTCCTACTTTCTAACTATTAGCTTGAAGGAGTAGCTTATAGATAAGTAATATATTTATTAGAATATAGGAGACATAAGTAATTAACTTAATTAGAATAACTAACCTAATTATTTTAATTATTGAGTATTAAATAAAGGACATAATAGCTTATTCCTAGGGCTTATTTCAAATATCCCTATCTTTAGATATAGCTTACATATTAGCTATATTAGTCTCCTTTAGAATGATAATAGAGAGGTTGAATATAATTCTTCTAGATATTTTAAGATATTTCTTCATATCATCTTTCTCTAACAGAGAATAATTGGAGGCTCTCGAATAATATATTATTACTTCTTAAAAGCAATTATATTATGAATACTATTAGAGATCTCTTTAAGTATTTTCAAAGAAAGCTAAGTTTTATTATACTAATTAAGTTTTACGATCAGAGTATTAAAGATAGTATTAACTAAGAAGTGTCAAGCTATTTAATGAATACTTTCAAGTTTAAAGTTATTATTTTCTAAGTAGACTTTAAATTAGTATATAGTTCTCATAGAATATTGAGCTAGTTATATTAACTATGGTTTCAAAAAAGTAATATATTATATTAGTTTTGAAAGAGATTCTATAAATATTTCTAGTTTCTTAATACTTTAATAGCTTTTCTTATTATTAGTTAATATAATTAATTACTATATGACATTACTATAAATATTATTTTCTTGAGATTATATAATAGTAGATTATATAATATATATTATAATCCCCAAGTTATAGCGTAGTTATTAATACTATAGCGCTCTATATCCTTACAGTATTACTTAGTATAAACCTTAATAAAGTCTTATTATACTTAGGTCTAAAGCATAATAGAAGAGGGAAAGTCCTTAAAGTAGTTCATAAATAGGAATATTGCATTATGTATAGTTATAATGAAGGTCCTCAGTTTAGATATTAGTAATATAGTAATATTATATACTCTAAAAGACTCCTTATAAATACGCTTCTCAAAATACTTAAATAGCTTATCTTATTTATTTCTTTTAGCTATCTAAAGTACTCTTACTTAAGTATAGTCTTTATATTATACTCTTTTCCTAAATATCATAATATAAAGATCTAAAAAGACTATTATAACTTATAATAAGGCCTCTAGCTACTATATAGTAGTTTTACCTACTTAAGTATAATAGACCCTTTAGCTCCGCAGATTACTATCTTTTTACCTATATATATAGCGAGTTTTGAATATTAAGTTAAAAATATATAGATATTTCTCTAAAACCTTACTTTATTAAAACGTCTCCCTTTTACTTCTTTAGATTTATAATGCTAATACTACTACTATTAATAGCTTATTGTTAGCCTCTTAATCCCCTATTAATAACTTTAGTTTAATTACTATATTATAAATCTATAATTATATCTATTATTACTCCTACTTCCAATCCTACTAATATTATTATAATAAGTAATCTCTAGGTATACTTCTGTTATTACTACTTTTTTACTTAAGTAAAATAGAAGCTATCTAAAGAGGATAATAGTCTCTATAGAAGCTTAATTATATACTTTAAGGGTAAGAGTAAATACTTAATATTTAATTCATACCTCACTAGCTATTAGCTTTGAACTATTTCTTAATTTCCTTTTTTAGCTACTTCCATTAGGTATAAGTATTATATTGAAATAAGTAATAAAAGGCGTATGTTAATACAGGTTTCATTCATTATTTAGTAGTTCTTAGGTCCTAACTCCTTATAGCTTAATATAATAAGCCCTATTAATACTCTTAAGCGCTTTAGTAATAAGAGTTATTCTATACTTAATGTTTAGATATCATATATTAATAGTAAAGTACGTTATTTAATAACTTTTTGATATCTTATAAATAGTTTATGTAAATCAGAAGGAGACTCTTACTACTTAGCTTATAGTTAAAAAAGCCCCCTAGAGTGAAAAGAATAAAGCTATTATAGCTAAGAAATATAAAGCTAAAGAGGATAGGCTCTTTCAGATTATAGAGGAGTAATAAGTAGCTACCCTAGGGGAAGCTATTGAATATTAATAATACCTTACTAGAGAAGCTAAGAACTAAATTAAGTTGTTATAAAGGTAATGCTAAGAGGTTACTTATTATTATATAAAGATATAGCGCTTAGCTTAAGAGTAACTAGAGGTTTAAAACGTATAAGCTTAATATACTAGGGAGTTTAATAACTTTTATAATAAGATTATAAGTTTATCTAATTACTATTAATATCTTACTAATACCTACCTAATTAACATATCTAATTTATATTGGAACCATAATATCCTTATTACTCTGTTTAATAATAAGGAGAAGGTAGCCTCTAGCCACTCTATAGTGATTTTACCTGCTTAAGTGCAATAGAACTTCTAACTCCGCGCCGCCTAGCAATACATAGCCTTTAGTTATATAATCTTGCTGACTACCTCTCCTAAATATAGCTATACCTATACGTGCCTATAGCCTCACGATCTTTAACTTTATATTAATAATAACGTGGTTTTTAATTATTTGAACTATAAAACTATTAACGTATCCTCTCGCGCACTACTCGCGCACTACCCGCGCTACTATTAAATACCGCCTCTATTACCGCTTTATCTACTAGCTATACTATCGTTGACAACGCTCTCTCTATATTATTAGCGTAAGCTATACTTACCAACGTCCCCCAAATAGGCCTAGGCTGCCTCTGCCTTAATAGTATAGAGAACCTGCTTAAAGAGGGGCTACTCTATAGGGTATAAATAACCTACCTAGCTTCTACTACTAAGTCTAATTACTTAGCTATAATATAATTATAAGTATTCCCTCTAGAGGTATTAATAACAGCCCTCTTAAGAGTTATATTCATAATATACTCTCTATATATAATAGAGTAGTAAACAAAGGAGCAGGCTTTATTAATTATATTAATATAAAATTCTTTAGTAAGCTCTTTTATATTCTTTATATTAAAAGGCGTGCCTTATATAGGCTTAGCGTTTCTATATATAGGGTCTAGTGTTAATATAGTTAAAGATTTATTATAAGTTAGATAAGGATAAGGAAGAGGGAGATGTATAAGGCCTTACGTATAATAGAGCCTTTTATACTTCTAGCTATAAGAACCTCTTAGGAAAGACCTCTTTAGTTAAGGAGTTATCTCTTATATAGTAGCGTTTACCTCGCTTAAAGGTCGACCTTTTAGGTTAAGGAGTTATCTTGAATAGTAGCTTTCGTAGTATCTTACTAGAAGGTTAACCTTTAGGTTCAGGAGTTATCTCAAGTAGTAGCTTTTCTAGGCTACGTGAGCCTTAGTAGTGTAAGGGACTGGATACCCAGACCGGAGAAGCCTGAGACGCTTCGGCTACTATAGGCCGAAGGGATGGAGAGGCCTATAGGTCTAGGGTATAGAACCCTTATAGCAAAGACTTAGCGAATACTTACTAAAGGCTAGAAATAAAGGATCTTAGAGGAAGTAAGTAAAAGTAGTATATCAATACGGACCCTATCTTTTAGATGCTTCTGCTATTAGTTTAACCTAACCGTGGCTCTTAGCCCCTCGATATCTTTATAATTCTTTCGCTTCTACCTTGCTTTAGGAAGGTTAGTAATAATAATAGCACTACGCACCCGAGCAATGCCTACTAATTAGGCTAAGGAACTTATGCCTAGTATTCGCTAAGAGCGGAGCGAAATAGCCTATATAAACCTTTATAAGGAAGCTAACCCTAGCGAGCAATTAGAGGATAATATAAGCTAATAAGGGGAGGTAAGAAGCTATGCTTTAAGCGAGGCTAGGGGCCCCGAAGAGAACGGGCTACTTATGCTAAATACTCGCTATATAGATGCTAAGCATATGCAGGAGAATGGGGTATATAAGACCCCTTCCTATAAACTAGATAGGCTAATAGGCTAGCCTAAGCTAGAGAGCTAGATAAAGCAACTAGCTAAGTGCTAATATAATAGATTATAACTATAATAGCTAACTAATAGGAGCTAATTACTACTACGTTGAGCAACCGAGCTCCTGCTGAGCAATCGCCTAAGGTTTATGAAAAACCCCCGAATTATAATATAGCGCGCCTTACTAGCGAATCTACTAGTATAATAAGGGAAGATTAGCTTATTATAGTTAAAGAGGCTTATAAGTATTACCCTAGCTGCTCTAATAGCTAGTATATTTAGTAGGCTTTGAGTATAATAGAGCATACCCTATAAATAGAATAGCAGAATTATTAGTAAATGCTTATAGATAAGTTAGGGAACTAGATAGACCCTAAATAGGAAGACTTTAGAATTTTTATATGAGGGTAGCATATCGCACCCGAGCTCTAAGAATAGAACTACTATAATGCTCTAAGATAGTGCTACTAGAAGGATAATAAGAAACTAATTGCATATTAGGCTCGATAGGAGTCTATTAACTAAGCACTTAGCGAGCTAAGTATTAGTAATACAAAGGCGTACGCCTTCTTTTAGGGCCTTATTAGGACCCTAAAGGATAAACTCTTTAAGCAGGATATTAACTGCACTAATATATATACTATTACCCTATATATATAGAGATTATAGGAGATTATGGAAGGGAGACGGGGGGGAACGTCTGCTAGCTATTCCGAGTTATATAAGTAACTATACTTAGGCTCTCTAGACTGCCCTTATAAGAGCAGCTCGCAACCCCCTATATTAATAAACTTAAGGGATCGCTACCTAGAGACCCTATCCTAGAACGACTACTTAGCAGATACTTATATAATACCTAGCGCTAGTAGTATATCTACTAACTCCTAGGGACCCTAATGCTATAACTATAAGAAGTATAGCTATATCTCTCCTAACTATACTAAACCCCGTGCGTAGCCAACGGGTAGTAATTAGAACCTAAACCTAAGGCGGGGCGGGATAAGCGCGATTATAATACCTAGTATAACTAATACTAAAGATTTAGGAAATAAGTAGGCGTGGATATAACCCCGAGGGGTACTATATTAGAAATTACCTTAGTTCTAGTAGGATAGACTATTAAGGGATAGGCGTTAGCGCTCTAAGCATCTAGCGAAGTTAAACTAGAGGTTAATATAGATACCTATATAGTAGTAGATATTATATAAGAAGACCTTATCGAGACGTTCTAACTTAAGGAAGCTACTAGTATTATAACCCCTGAATTAGTAGATTTCTAGGGAAGGCTTATGCCTATAGGTAAGGTCTACTAGCTTATATTCTTCCTTATAGATAGTCGGAGTTATCTGCAGAAGATTCGCTAGGCTTTTATTATAAGCCCTCGCTCTAAAGGAGCAGGAGATATCCTTCTATCTAACAACTTAATAAGATAGGAAGGTATCTATATAGATACCTATATATATACCTAGTTATATAAACCCCTCTCGCTCGCTAAGCTAGAGGCGATTATCTAAGAGATTATAGAGAATAGCTAATAAGCTTATATTATATATCTAATAGGTGCTATAAGCCCTGATAAGAAGGATATAAAATCCTTAGGCGAAGACTCGCTAGATAATAAGCAGGAGAAGAAGATTCCTAGGGAACTTTAAGACTTTACTAATATTTTTAATAAGGAGAATATAAAGAAAGTTCTAAGGCTAAAGGGAGTAGTATATTATATTAAACTAAAACTAAGCAAGGAACCCCTATATAAACTAATATACCTTATATTAGTAGAGTAGTTATAAACACTTGCTAAGTATATCTAGGATATAGAGGCAGCAGGCTATATATACTACTTAACTAGCTCTATAGGAGTACTAGTACTATTTATGCCTAAGAAGGATAGAAGCCTATAACTATATATAGACTATAGGAGATTAAATAAAATTATAATAAAGAACTATTATCTTCTGCTACTAATTAGTAAGCTTCTAGATAGGCTTGCTAGAGCGAAGTTTATTTCGAAGATTAACTTAAGCGAGGCATACTACTAAATTGCAATTAATAAAGCAGATAGGTGGAAAATAGCATTTAGAATGCGATATAAGTACTTCGAGTATATCGTGATGCTATTTAGGCTTATGAATACCCTAGCAACTTTTTAGGCATATATTCACTAAATACTCGCTAACCTTCTAAATACCTGCTATATTATATACCTAGATAATATTCTAATCTACTTAGATATAAGGGAATAGTATACTAAGGACTTCTATACTATCCTACGCTACTTAAGGGCTGCTGAGCTATTTATAAAACTAAAGAAGTGCAACTTCTACTAGATATTCTAGGGTTCTATATCACCTAAGATAGTATCGGGATAGACCTGGATAGAGTCCGAGTAGTTACTAAATAGCTAGTACTAAAGTCTTTTAGAGATATCTAAGTATTCCTTAGTTTCTATAACTTTTACTATAAATTTATTATAAGATATTCTTATATCGCAGCCCCTATAACTAGCATGCTTAAGGGAAGCTAGAATAGCACGAAGTCGGGAGCCTTCGCCTAGATAGGGGAGATGCAGATCGCATTCGAGATACTTCAGAGAGTATTTACTAAAGCCCTAATGCTAAGATATTATAACCTAATATTAGAAACTAGGGTTAAGACTAATACGTCTACTCAGGTAGCATCTAGCATGCTTTCGCAGAAGTATAGCATAGTTTAGTACCTAGTAGCCTTCTAGTTAAGGAAGCTCTTAGATATAGAGAGGCGCTAGGCTATAGGGCAATAGGAACTCCTTATTATTATAGAAAGTTTAGATTACTAGGTATAGTACTTATAAGGACTCCCCGAGAAATTCGTAATACTTATAGACTATATAGTGCTAAAAGGAGTGCTCGCTATGCTTACGCGGGATATTTGCAGAAGACTTGCGCGATAGTTCTACTGCTTATTAGCATTTGAAATCTAGTATAAGTTAGGGGTTACTAATCCAGCAGATAGACTATTATAACGCTCTAATTATATAGTAGAAGATACTAAGGTGGATAATATACTTCCTACCCTTAGAAAGAAACTTAGGCTTATTAGCTAGCTTTTAGTAAAGATTCGCTAGTATATTACTAAGCTTAAAGGAACTATAGCAGTTATAAGAACTTATACCTAAGCTATCTAGCGAAGTATATAAGAACCTTGCTAGAGGGCTAGCTCTAAGGTTAAGGGATCCTTACCCTCAAGTTAGTACTACCCTACGATAGGTACTAATAAGCTACTATATATAAGTATGCATATTAGTGCTATCACCTGCACGAAAGTATATACAGGTGCTATGCTAACTGCTCTATGAGAGAATAGCGATAGGCTAGAGGACTCAGGGGGAGCTGGGGTTATTATACCGGAATAGTATATCCTACGTATTATAATAAGGGAGCTTATTCAGGATGAAACGGCTTATATACTACAACTAGGTGCGGATCTCGAATAGATAGTTAGAGGACTGCAGGCTAAAGACCCCTTCTATAGAGATATTATAGCTAAGGTTCGCCAGGATATTAAGGAATACTAAGGATACTAAGTTAATAAGAATAACATCCTTTGGTTTAGAAGAAGACTTATTATCCCAGAAGAGGGATCCCTCTGCTATAAAATCCTGAAAAATTACTATAATACGCCTAGATTAGGGTATATAGGAGTAAATAAGATAGCTAAGCTAATCTTGCGAAAGTTTTATTAGCTATATTTAATAGAGGATATATAGCTATATATTGCTAAGTGCCCGCGCTGCTAAGGGGCGTGCATACTATAGCATAAGCTATACGGGCTACTATAAATACTAGAACTACTAGTATACCTATTCTAATAGATTTCCTTAGACTTCTTAACTAGCTTGCTAGAAAGTTGCTAAGACGACGGAGTTACTTATGATATAATCCTAGTAATTATATATCGGATAACTAAAGTAGCACGGTTCTTAGTAATAACTAAGCGACTAGATACTGCAGGTTTAGCGAGGATCTTATATTAAGAGATTGAGTGCTAATATAGCATGCTAGAGGTTATTATTAGTAACTAAGATAAACTAATTACTAGCTAGTTCTAGCGAGACTAGACTAAGGCCTGAGATATAGAAGGGCGTATCTCTACTGCGTAATATCTATAGATAGATAGTTAGACTAAAAGAACGCACTAGACCCTAACTATATATCTTATAAAGTTTAGCAAAGGCTTGCGCGACTAATAGGTAATATAACTAGTTAAGGCCGAATTTTCATATAATAATAGCAAATATACTACTATTAGCATATCCCTATTTAAGGCCCTTATAGGATATTACCCCCGAATAGTTAACTACTGCTTGCTAAATGTGGAGATTAGGACTTAAGGGGTTGACGAAAGGCTTAAGAAGCTAATAGAGGTTTGCTAAAGAATAGCTAAAACCTAGCGATATATAACTAAGGTATAAGCTAAGAATGCGAATACTAGAAGAAAAGCGTAATTATACTACGTTAGAGATATTATAAGACTCTTAATAAAGAACTTCTATTTTATAAAAAGTTAGCGCAAGCTTGCCCTAAGATTTATTCCTATACTAGTTATAGAAGTTATAAGCCCTAAAACCTATAGAGTATAACTCCTAGAGAAGTATAGCAGAGCATATAATATCTTCTCTATTACTCTGCTTAAGCTATAGTATAGCTAAAAGCTCGCTAAGGGGTAGCTTCTAGACCTTAAAGAAGACCCTAAGGAATAGGAAGTCGAGGATATTATATTATAGAGGGAAGCGCTAATAGGCCCCTTATATTTAGTTAAGTAGAAAGGCTAGCTAGTAGAGTATAATACCTAGGAGCTTGAAGAATACTTAGCGAATGCTTTGCGAATCCTCGCTAGATTTAAGAAATAGTAGCGCAAGTCGTATTATAAGTAGGATAACGAGTAGTATAGATTAATAAGAAAAGTTAATTAACTATAAGACGGCTGAAATACTAAAGAGAAGACCCCCCCCTATAAGAATAATATAAACCCTATAGGTATCTAACCTTATATTACTATAGAAGTCTACCGCACTCTCGCTAAAGTTCTACTAGCACTACTACTTATTATTATTATTATTATCACCCTCGTTGCTATTATTATTATCCTCGCTCTCCTCCTTAGAGCTCTCGCTAGTAGTATTGCTATTACTACTCTAACTATCGCTCTCTATAGCTTTATTAGAGTTGCTATCCTTTATAGCAGAGGACTTATCCTCTTTGCTATTATAAACCTAGCACTGCTAAGCTATTGCTAAGGCGTTACTAACCTTCTTCTGAGAATTTAGTCGAGGCGCAGGACTACTACTAATAACTTTAAAAATAGCGACGGGAGCTTAGTAGTAAGTATTATAAAGTATATAGGAACCTTAGACCTTCGAAGGCTCTTATAAAGAAAGTATAGATATATAGGTATTGCTCTTCGAAAGCTATATTATTAGGATATTAGCAAGCTTATTAAGAAAGGTAGCCTATTTAAAGATATAGGTCTTATTATATAAGTAAGTAGGGAGAATATTATCGAGCTATATTATAATCTCCTTAACTAAAACCTTATCCTTAGCCTAGCGAGCTGCTTGCGAATATATATTAGACTAACAAAAGGGTGAGACTAACTATAAGGTGAAACCTACTTCGAGCGAAACCTACTTCGAGCGAAACCTATAGATACGCCTAGGTATATAAAGCTATACTCTCCTCGATACCTATAGCGAGGAGCTAGTTCTTATAGTTCTTAGAACTAGGCTTAAGACTAGCAGGGTTTACTAACTAGTTATAGAGGCGTTAGAGAAGCTCCTAGCTCTGCTCTATAGCTATAAAGATATAGAAGATCTTATGCTATTAATACTAGCTAGTAGCGATTGCATAGATATAATACTTAACCTAGTTCTAATAGAAACAAGTAATACTAATAAGATAAGTAGGAATCTAGAAATAGGAAAAGTTAGCCTATACCTCTACTAAACGGTTGCTAAACTCACCCTATAGCACTTAATACTACGAACCCGGTATAACTCGCACGTATAATCACTATTATAGCAATAGGCGTAGATAACCTAGGTATTCTTAGGGAGCTATAGGGCGTAACTAACGCAGGGTTTACTACTACCCGCCTGATTATACTAATAGTTACTACTACTAAGTTTAGCCTTAGTAGGGCTATACTTAGCGAGGAGTCAGCTGATAAGGCTCTTAGCGCTTATGATATTTAAAGAAGTATTAAAAGAGAGGGAGGGTTTATAAAGTCTTAATAAAGGGCTTGGATAATATAAAAGTAGTTATTAAATAATATAGTATAATAAGGAGGGAAAAGAACTAACCCTAGGGCGGGAAAAAGCCGTTATTTTATAGATAGCTAAAAAGACCTCGCTAAACTATTACAAAGGTAGATGCGACTTCGGATAGCAAAGAATAGTAGTTACTTATTATAATAGGTGCTACCTACCGGGAGATAGACGTAGTGAATTAGTAATAATAGTCGCTATCTAACCTACTTAATAGCCTTATAATACGCCTATTTAGAAGGGGGATAATAGGATGAAAAACGAAGTTATTATAAGGGTATAGTATAAGAAGGTGCTCGCTAGATAAAGAGCGAATAGCGGGAGAACTAAAACGAAGCTACTATTAGGATAACTACCCTCTTTCGAAAGGAAATAATAGGATAAAAAATGAAGTTATTATAAGGGTATAGTATAAGAAGGTGCTCGCTAGATAAAGGGCGAATAGCAGGAGAACTAAAACGAAGCTACTATTAGAATAACTACCCTCTTTTAAAAGGAAATAATAGAATAAAAAACGAAGTTATTATAAGAGTATAGTATAAGAAAGTACTCGCTAAATAAAGGGCGAATAGCAGGAGAATAAAAACGAAGTTATTATAAGGATAACCGCCCTTATTTAAAAGGAAACGATAGGATCCCTTTAGAATAGCCCGGATAGAGAGCATAAAGGGGCCTAAAAGGAGAGGAATTATAAGGAATAGGACTATAGGCCTAGCTATTATATCTATAACTCTAAGGGCTCTATTATCTTTTAGTAAATATTCAGCAAATAGATACCGCGCTAGATAATAGTAGTAATAAGTAAAGGACCGGGGCCTACCCTAGATAGCTAAGAAGGATAATAACGGAGGGCTAATCTGCAATACCCGATCTTATAATAGGGATTATTATAATTAGAAGGGGGATAATTATAAGGGACTAGATACCTAGACTAGAGAAGCTGGAGATGCTTCGGCTATTATAAGCTAAAGGGATAGAGAGGCCTATAGGTCTAGGGAATAGAACCCTTATAGCAAAGACTTAGCGAATACTTACTAAAGGCTAGAAATAAAGGATCTTAGAAGAAGCAAGCAAAAGTAGCATAATAATACGGACCCTATCTTTTAGGTGCTTCTGCTATTAGTTTGACCTAACCGTGGCTCTTAGCCCCTCGATACCTTTATAAGTAGCTTGTTTAGCTCTAAGATAATTAGCCCCGATATAGCGCGTCTAACTTTATAGTATTTAGATGGTTTGCTTCTAAGTGGGAATATATATGGTTTCTATATTATTTTCCTTAACTAATAGAAGTTATAGGTTAAAATAATTATATAATATTTCCTAAATAATGCTTGCGGACTAGGTGAATTTGTTATAGTCCTTTTGCGAAGGGGCTGCGGCGTAATTCCGAACTTAAAAAGGAGGAGGTAATAGATCTTAAAAAGAAGGGTATTAATACTTAATAGATTTAAAAGTCTTAAAAGCGCCTCTAGTAAGCTATTAATAGCCTCTAGGTAGTATTTAGTTACCTTAAGGTATTTTTCTATTTCTTTCTATATTATTAGGGGCTTTTAAGCTATTAGATTAAGATATCTAGCTAGTATACCCTATTCATCAGTCTCTTATTAAGTTATTTCTTGAGATATTTAGAGGATATAATGATTTTACTTATACTTTACCTTTATAGTTGTTTTATAAATCTATTAATATTATTATATTATAGCTCCTATAAAGTATGGAACTTTACTATAGCCCTTCTATTGAATAAAGTATTAATAGCTATATTAACCCCTGTAGGTAATAATGGAATCTATTCTATAGGTATTATCATTATTATTAAGTAGTATATCGTATAGTAAAGTAACTAAGCAATAAAAAGATTCTAATTAAATAGGAGCAAATATATTATAGATATAATATTTCTTATTAACTTATAGGTTATCGGCTTATTCTTTATTAATTACTTATTAGATTTTAAATAGGCTTAAAAACGTATTAAGAAGTTTTTAGGAGGGTTACCTTTATTTAAGACTTTTAATTAAAAGTAGGATAAGGTCTCCTATAGTAAAAATAATATAGGTCCTCCTTCTATTATAGAAATTATTATATATTTCATTACATTTACAAAGTAAGCTAGTAATAATCAATTTCTATGTAAATAAGCTATAGATTCTCTTATATACTACTAGAATTAAAAGTCTTAATTACGGTTTAATATTATTAAGTCTATAGAGAACGTATGCTATCTATAGCTTAGTAGGTAATGTTTTAGTTACTTTATAGTAGGAATTATTATAAACGAATTAAGCTATATTTAGCTATACTACCTAGGTACTTCAATTAATACTATAGAAAGTCAGTAATAAGTACTTAATCTTCTTTTTTTAATATTCTATTTAGCTATTAGTTTAGGGGTAAAACGTAGTACGTATTTTTCTCTTAATACTTAATAGGTAGTATACTTTAGCTTAGAACCTATTAGTAAATAACAATTTCTAGTTAGATATAATAGTTTCTATGAGCCTAAAATTAAGGAAGATATATTTAGTTAATAATATAACTAATTTATTAGCTATAAGTAACTCCTTAGTAAGGATACATAGGGAGTATCTCATATATTAGTTAATAATAATAAGCATACTATAATAAGCCTTATTTTCTATTGTAATGGGTAGGGGTTAGCTTAGTAATAAAGTTAATTAATATTTCTCAGAAGGACTTAATAGGTATTAATAGGGGTATAAGTTTATTCTATACGAGGTAGTATCTTAGATTTATATATTAATATAATATATAAGTCTTAATATATTTCTTAATATTACTCTTCCATATATTTTGGAAAGAAATAACCTCCATATAGGGGGGGAGAAGCCCCGCACCACGCTAAAAAGTCGCGACCACGCCAAATCATTGAAACTATTACTTTTTAATATAACTATTATTTATTAATAACCTCAATTAATTAATAATATAATAATATTATATATCGATTAGAAAAAGTTTATCACTATAACTTAACTATAATAGTATCGTTACTTGCTATATATAGAGCCTCCTAACGCCTCTATATTAAAGTGGGGGTTAATATACTATAGCCAACTTCGCTAGTAGCCCTGAAATAATCGATATCCCCCTTAATACTATAGTATCTCAACTAGTAACCTAGCGCTAGCGTTAGAGTCGCTAGCACTATTAATAGTAGTAGCTCTAGCTCTAGAATAACCTTATTATTATTATTATAATTATTATTATTATTATTATTATTATTATTATTACTATTATTACTATTATTACTATTATTACTATTATTACTATTATTACTATTATTACTATTATTACTATTATTACTATTATTACTATTATTACTATTATTATCATCATTATCATTGTTATCATTATTATCATTATCATTAGATATCTCTTTATTAGTATTATTAAGGTTATTAAGAAGGTTAAGGTTAAGTTTAAGGCTTATTAAGAGTAATACTACCTCTATAAGGGTATTATTAATATTAATCTCTCTAAGAGGCTAGGAGTTATAGTTTATTTAATTGATAATGTTATTAAATAGCGGTTTTAGGTCGAGGTTAAAGGTATTTATTATATATACCTCCCTCTCTAGTTTAGCCTAGTATAGGTTATTATTATTAAATAGGATATAATTATTAAACTTCCTAGTATAGTAGAGCTACTATTCAAAGTTCAATATCTTTATCCTCTGATTAATAACTACCCTCTTTATTACTAAATACTCCTTATAAAGTTTAAGTTCTTAATAGTAGGCCTCTTTTTTAATATAGTATCTCTATTAATAGGCCTCTTAAGTAGTAGCCTTATTAGCTTAGGCCTCTCAAGCCTCTATTATATTAGAGATCGTAATACCTATTATATATAAGTATAAAGGCTTTACTCCTTATTAAGCTTATTATTCTTAATAAAGACTCTCTAAGTAACTATTATAATTAGTTATATAAGTAATTACTTATTAATTTAATATAGAGCCCTCCTTTAGTACCTCCTTTATTAAGCCTAAGTTATAATAAATTACTAATAAGAGTATTAAGCTATACTTATTAATAATGCAATTAGTACTCTCTATACTAGCCTTAAATCGCTCTTTATAGGTAGGAGATATATAAGATAAGAAGGGATTATTTATCTTACTTTCTATATCTTTTTAACTAGGTGTTTTAACATAAATTTTGATTATATTAGCTATACTCCTAATCTCTTAAAGCTAGTTATAATATTAAAATAAGTAAATACAACGTTAGTTATACTCTAAAACGCTATAATAAAGTCTCCCTTTATAAACGTAAGAGCCCCCCTATAAATAGCTTTATAAAGAGTCTTTTATTAAGCCTCTTTAAATAGCTAAAAGACTCCTATATCTATCAGCTATAATATATATATAGTATAAGGGGGGGGAAAACCTAGGATACTATTATATTTTATATAATATTTTATAAGAATCCAGCGTATATAACTAGAGAAGCTATCTAAGAGGAGTAATTAATATAGGCGCTCTAGGATATTCTTCTAGAGGACTACTAAGTATTTAATATATTAGCTTAGAAGTACTAAGTATATATACTACTAATTAGACTAGTAGCTATAGCTATTAATACTAAAATAATCCTCTATTATATATTTAATCTTCTAAAACTTCGCTAATTACTTAAATAAGCAATTATTAAAATATTTAATAAAGTTTATTATAATCTATTAGCTAGAGAAAGCAGTAAGTAATTAAGTAAAGTAGATAGCTTCCTCTATATTATTTTAGCTTAAATAGTAATTAGCTAAGTCTTAAATATTATATATACTAGGATAGTTTTACTAATACTATTACTATATCTAATAAGGGTATAGGACTCTTAGTTAGCTAGATTAGTAACCTCTAGAGCTACTCCTCTCTTCTAGTTTATATCCTAGAGTATAATAACTTAAACCTAGCTATTAAGATACTTAATCTAATAGCTAGACTTATTAGTATTCTAGATCTTAGAGCCCCCAATATTATATAAGTAAATATAAGTATTTAGCTAAGTAAAAAGTCTTAAATTAGAGCTAGGTTTAACTCCGCTCCCTTTTAATAAAACTTAACTAGCTTAATAAAACTAGACTTCTTAAGCTTTAAATGGATTTAGAGTTAAGTAGGTATAAACCCTTATAAGACTAGCCCTTAGCCCTAGGTTACCTAGAGATTATTAGTAATCTCTTTAATAATAACTAGGGTTATTAAGAAGCTAGTATCTAAGAGCTAGGTTATAAAAGCCTTAAGAGTAATATCTTCTACTAATATTAATAACTAAGGCTAATTATCTAGTCTTATAATACTCTCTCTAGCCTTAAGTTAGTAGAGATACCTTAAAACTATTATACTATACTATAATAGCTTAAATAGTCTTAATAGCACTAGCCTTATAGTTCTAAGCACAGCTAGTATTAATATATTAGTATTAAATATAGAAGGTAGTAGTAGCTTTTTAAGCTATACTTAAGTTGAGGTTATAAGATAGGATAAGTATTATAAAATAATATAGTTAAAATAGAGCTATTAAGCGTCTTTAATTAGTTTAAATATCACGATATTTAGGTATAAATAGTATAAAATTTAGACTCAGGGCGGACTTAGCGTAGTTATAACTTTTTAACGTGGTATAGGGTTTTTTACCCCCCTATATGAGTAGGGGGTATAAACGCGAGCCCGCGGCGCCCCACAACCCCGGGTAAGGCAATTCAACAACATTACTAGCCAAGGACTTCTTCGAAGACTATTCCTCACCGACTGACTGCTTTTCTACAATAAAGTCTGTTAGAGCTATCGCTTTTGCTGTAATATCCATTTCCCGCACCGTCATCAGCATCTATAAATCACACAAAACCTGCTAATCCAGGAAGCTTTGATAAGGTTGTCCAACAGGCACACCACACGGCTATTGAGCAAGATTCCTGCATGCAGCCCGTGATCATGTTATCGACATCAGCACCCGTCTGTATCAACTCTATCGGAACTCTCGCATCGTGGCCAGCGCGTCGGAGGCTCAGGCGCGGTACATGTTGGTGATGGTGATTCTCAAGTGGCTGTTTATTCTCCACGCTCTTCATATCATCACTACTTCCTCACCAGCAGCGGCGCCAGCCTTATGGAGAGGGGCCGGCTTTTGTGACGATGAGGAATGTGGTGGTTGATCGCCGATTCCTGAACACCAAACGAGAACCAGTCAGCCGACGTTGCAGCCGAGAGACGCCGAGTCCATGAACAACTAAAGGCAAGCCACAAAGTTTTCCCGACTGGGCCAATCGTCCGTGATGCGTCCAACGCAACCAGCACGCACGCAATCAATTCACAGCAACCACGGAGCTCTTTGAGCAGCTTGCGCTCATAGTGATCGCCATGGAGGTCTGAGCCAGACGATTCCACGCCCGACTTTGTGAAGCAGCCATAGTGACGGAGAAAGCCCGGACATCGATTCGCATAACAACCTAAGGTATACCGGAGATAGTAACAGTGTTGAGGCCAATAGGTTGCAATTGTTTCCGGACACTTTTGAACTCTCCCAAGGTACTTCCCTTATCCCCCAAAAAGACCAACTCTGCCGTCAAGATTTCTGCTTCAGGGCGCAGCAGACAATTCCCGTAATTCATCCGAGGACCTTCATGAGGCCCGCCAAAGGGTCCTTAGACACTCGAGGCGGCGAGAGCAGCAACCCTTCCACCAAGACCATCCCAGTACTCCTCGAGTAAAGCTGGATTCCTCCGACGCACCTGAAGCTCCGTAAGACACGATTCCTCCAAGCTGCCTTCCCACGAGACCCGGAGCATGACCTTCCGGGAAGCCCCGCCGCCCTTCTCGACCGAGTGACCCAGCACCTCGAGAATATGCCACTTGTTGCGGTTCTGCCGGAGCACGGAGCGACAGTCTTTGGCTGCATTGTAGTCTTTCCACAGCGGGTGAATATCCTTTTGAAGCAGCGCCTCGGGTTCCCACGTGGAGTTGTACACTTTACCGTCGGCGGCTGGTGCCCATCGTATCTGGTACTGGACCCGTGACGCATCTGCAGGGTCGACCCTGTGGCTGAGTATGGCCTCAACGTCAAACTCCTCTCGAGTGATACCGTCGCTATCGGTCGGTAAGTTGCGTGAGGATGTCTGGGTGGGTGTCGCGTCATCAGGATCCTGCGAAGGTGCGGTTGCCGACGCGGATGTGCCCATCGGTATAGCGAATTCAGAAGAGTTGCTAGGCTGCGATCTGATGCCTCGGCGGCGTCCGAGGTTTAGGTCAAGGGACACAGCCCGGAATGTGCGGTCGTGGGTTCGGTCTTGATGATCGAGGGCTCGGTCTATGGAAGCGCCCCTGCCATGGACTGCCAACGCGAGGAAAAAAGAGTTAGAAGGAGAGCAGCAAGTCGTTCAGCTAGACGAGGCTGAGGGAAGGGGACAATGGTGGATGCGACGGGAGAAGGAAAAGACACGAGGCGTCGTACGCACTATGCTAGGTCTCATGGCTTGAAGCAGCTGCCACCGCCGCGACCGTGGCCTGCGTCATGATTGAATGGGCGGCTTGCGCAATAGAGGTTTAGGACTTGAGAGGTGATGGGATCGAAGATAGGATCGAGGGTTAATGATCTGAGGGTCGAGGCCCAACCGTTAGCAGTCGAGCAAGAAGGATGATGGTGGACAGCGGACGGAGAAAGGTCGACCAAATGGAGGAGCTCACGTCGTCTGAGACTCACATGATGTCGCGTCAGCGGTACGTACTGGTCGCACCACGCGTCCCGCGCCTGCAGTGGGCGAGTGGGCGGAGACGGCACTTACTACCTAAGGTACCTTCCATGCGTTCACAATTACACCTCCTCTAGCATCTCCTGTCACGTCGCGTTTGCGCAAGAAGGGTCCCACTGCTACTGCCCTAGGACGAACGAGAGCGTATTAAGCCCGCCCCACCCTGTTGAGGGGAATATTAGTATGGGGGTGCTAGCACAGGCCCTCAATTATTCATCTAGCAACATAAGCGGTTTCAGCATCCTACGCAATAGAGCTATTAAAATTTTCCTTCTCTGTCTAATTTCTCTCGCCATGAAGAATGAAGAACGTTCCTTTGGCGCTAGTGGTCAGGCTCCTGCAGTGTCTTTCTGGAAGTTTGAGCACTTCATTATCATAGAGCCCATCGGAGGTTATCACGAGCTAGGATAATATCGCAGGGAATAGGGCTTAGCAGGCTAAGTTAGGGAAGTCTATACGAGTTAGGAGATATATAGAAGCACTAGGTAGCCCCTAGATAAGCCCTCTAGCTTTTATATAATAAGATAGAGAGCTAGAGAAGAATATTTAACTTTAATTATATCTAATTATATTAACTCTATTACTCTATATTATATTAGTTTATAATATATTCTTCTCTTATACCTATATAAATAAGGATATAAATTATTAAATTAATAAGATATATTATAATATAATACTTATTTATATGTTTATTAGGGAAATAAATATAATATTACCTTTAGGAAACCCCTATTAAATAAGAGCTATTAAATAGCTAAACTTAGAATAAAATACTTATTATGCGAAATAATAATAATAATAATAATAATAATAATAATAATAATAATAATAATAATAGAGAACTAAGTAGTTAATTAATAGAGTCTAAATTAGATTAGCTTATTAAAGAAAAAAAAGGAGTTAATTAAAGTATAAATAAAGATATATTAAGGCTTTAAAGGCTAAATAATCATTAACTCTAATAAATAACTCTACTACTTACTAAATAGTTATGAGTAGCTCTAAAGTAAAGAAGTACTAATTAGAACTTTAGAAATAATACCTCTCTATACTTAAATATAAAGGGGGTATTTAAATTAATTTAAATTAACTTATATTTAAGTTTAGTATATACTTAAGAATAAATAAGATCATATTAGATCTTAAAAGAGGATTATTTACTACTAGGTATTTAGAGAAATTTATAGCTAAGTAATGGACCTTACATCTCTCTATTTATTATAAGCTACGCCCGGGTTAAGCCTACCTAGGCTTCTACATAGGTTTACTACCTTAAGGGGCTACCTAGGGCCTACCTAGGGCTTGCTTAGTAATTCCTTATAAACTAGTGAGATCTCTACTAGAGAGGAAAGCTTCCCCTTTTCCTCTTTAGCCTAAATAAATAATATTATAATAACCTCTTATTAAATAAACTTAGGTCTAACCCCTTATATATTTAAGCTTATTACTATAATAATAATAATAAGAAGTTAAGTATTACTCCCTACTAATTAGTAAGATAGTTAATAATAATATAGCTAAAGCTTAAGATAAGCTATTATAAGTTAATTCAGTAGTAATATTAAAGTCTCTCTAGTAATAGTTATAAGAGGTTAAGTAGGAGAATAGCTAATATATAGCTATATAGAACCCTATAAGTATTACTAGTAAAGTACTAGTAATACTTAATATAGTATACTAAAAGCTATTACTCCTACTCCTAAAGTATTCAAGTAAGTAGAGAGAATATACCTCACGGGTATAATAAATAAGGTATAAGATTACTATGAATAAGGCGTTTTACTTTATAAATATAGAAATAAAATACCTTCTTAACTCCTACCTATAGATTACTCTCTAAGAAGTAGTTTCTACTTTTTATAAAGCTAGGGGTAATAATAAAAAATATAACCTAGAGGATTTTATAACTTACCTTAATTAGACTTATAAGAACCTTAATATCTAGTTATAAGCTATAGTTTAATTATAAACCCTCTAGTAGAAAGAGAATAAATCACTAGTAACCTTCTTATTAAGGTTTGAGTAAATACTAATTAATATAAATAGTATAAACTAGCTAAGTTAAATCTAGATCTCGCCCTTAGAGGCCTCTTTTACCCCTAGACTAAGGGATTAGCTAATTATCATTAACTTACTAGCTAATTAGAATAAGTAGCTCTTGAAAGTTTAGAATATTATATAGAAAGTAGAGCGGAAGAAAGCCCCTAGTAACTACCTAATAACTTACTAGAGACCTATTACTAAGAACCCTAAGGGGGATATTTATATAACTAGAGCTACCTATATCTCTTAAGTTAAAGGAATAAAATATTATAATTATCAAAACTCTAGGTTTTCTTTAAGTATCTCTCTCGAGTATGATACTAATAGCTATAAAAAGGTATAAGGGATTCCTATATTTATTATACTTATAGAGTTAAAGGGTATATTACTTAATACTACTCTAATAAGGAGGACTAATTACCTAGGGTTATAAGAGTAAAAACCTTAAAAGAAGAACTTATATATTATAAGGTTATAAATAACTACTAAGTAAGAGCTAATTCCTTAGAAAAAAACGAGGAGTTAGGAAAAACCTAACTCTAGAGTAAAGTTAAGCCTTAGAGCTTACTAAAGAGGAGATATTAGGTTAAGAGGAATATAAATAGGAATAACTAGCTAATAATAAGCTTATTATTATTTAAGATAGAATTAATAAAGATTATCTAGCTTATACTCTAGTAAATACTAGGCGTAATACTTACATAATAATTAACCTTTCCCTAGCTTAATACTTCTACTTTCTATATATTAAGAAAGGATACTAACTTATAAGGGGGTATATATTTAATAAACTATCACTAAGCAATACTCTAGGTATAATAATATTTCACTTAGAAATAAATAGTTATATCTAATATATCTTTATAGATATAGTTAATAGCTTAGACCTTGGTATCCTCTTAGGGCGCCTCTAGATAAAATAGAACTAAGTTATTTACAATATTATAACTCACTAAGTATATTATAAGAGGGAGTATATTAGGTTATACCTAAAGGATTAAGAAGAAATACTACTTATAAAAGACATAAGGGTAGTAAGGTTCCTTAATACACCCTTGTTCTCTATTATCTGCTAATACCTAATAAGATAATAAGGTTAATACTAGGAAGGTACTAGAGAGGTATTAGTATAAGCTATTAGCTTAGCTAATATTAAAAAAGCCTTAAGCTTATAACTAAAAGAAGATTAATAATCCTATTTACTAAGCTAGGTATTAAAGGAGTCTCCTAACTTATTTAAGTTAAATAAAGTTTACATATTACCCCCTAAGTAATCTAGAGTAAATTACTAAATTAACTTTATTCTAGGACTAGATAGAAGGGAATTACTACTCCCTTAAAGCTCCCTCTATAATATATTAAGAGTAGAGCTACTAGTACTAAAGAAAACCTCATAAGACCTCCGAGATAGGGGGTTTATTAAGGTTAATAGCTTATTAGCTAGAGTATTAATACTTTTATAAAAAGGCTAAATGAAGGGATTTATGTCTATATTAATCATAAAGCTATTAATATAACTACTAAGAAAGATTACTACCCCCTCTTATTAATCTCTAAGATATTATACTAAATAAGTATAGCTGAGTAATATATTACGTTAAATATAATGATAGCTTTCTATAAGTTAAAAATAATAGAGGGGCATTAATAGAGAATCATATTCTATATTTAGTATAGATTATTTTAGTAGGTAGTTTACGTATTTAGCCTAATTAATACTTTTATTAGCTTTTATTAATATATTAATAATACTTTATAACACATTTTTAATAACCTTATTACTACTTATATAAGTAATATAGTAATTTATTCTATTAGAATAAATAAAATCCATAAGAGGAAGGTCTAAGAGGTCCTCTAGAGGCTAGTAGATATAGGCCTAAACCTTAACTCTATAAAATATAAGTTCATCGTTAAAAGGGTTAAATATACAAAGTTTATTATAATAGCTAGAGAAGGTCTCTCTTATAACCTTAAGACACTCTAAGTAATTACTAAGTAACTACTCCCTATCTCTCTAAAAGGGGTTTAGAGCTCCTTAGGGTTTATAAATTACTATAATATATTTATACTAAGGTATAAGGATATTATTAAGATACTTATATTACTTATTAAGAAGAATATAATATTCTAATAGGGGGATAACTAAGAATAAGCCTTCTCTTAGCTTAAATAGCTCTTTAGTATTTAGCTAGTATTCTATTAGTCTAAACTAGAAGATAAAACTATTATTAAAACTAATTATTTAGGATTTATATTAAGAGAAGTACTTTCTTAGATTAATCTAGAAGATACCTAGTACCTTATAGTATTCTACTTATAAAAGCTCTTACTTATAGAGTATAACTACCCTATTTATAATAAGGAGCTCTTAATAATCCTTTCATACTTATATATATAGAGAGTAGAGCTATATAATATAACCTCTTTTAAGGTATTAATAGATTATTAAAAGCTTAAATACTTTATAAAGAAATAATACCTTATAAAGCGCTAAAGCTAGTAAGTAAAAGAACTATTCTAGTATAATTCTATTATTAAATACTACCCTAGTAGGGAAGTAATAGCCCCTGATACCCTCTCTTAGAGAGAATAAGATATATTATAAGAATAAGATAATAAGTAGAAATAGGGGAGGGTTTTATAGCTAATACTAGACTATACTTACCCCTATAAGGCCCTTATAGCTAGCCCCCTAATAAGGAGAGGTTAGAAGAGTTATATTAATATCCTAGAAACTATAATCTTTAATAATAACCCTAGGTTATAGGTATTATAGCTAGAGATTATAAAGAAAGATATATTATATAAAGCTATACACTATATAATTACTTACTAGCTTTAGAGCTTCCTACTAGATATAAAGGCTAAGGTTTAAATTAATAAGTATAATATTAATAGCTAGAGGAGGCTAATATTTAGAGGGAGGCTATAGGTACCTAGCGGGGAGGATAATAATAACTTATTAAGAGAGCTCTATATAAGAATTATTTAATAGAGCTATAACTTAAGTATAACTACTTACCTAGGCTATAATAATATACTAGAAGTGATAAGCTAGTAGTCCTACTAGCTAGGATAATTATAAATAGTATAGAGGTTTATAAGGGATTATAATATTTATAAAGAGATATATATCTAGAGGTAAGCTAAGAGGGGGTTTCTAAAGCCCCTACTAGTGCCTACCTAGTTATACTTAGACCTCTTAATAAACGTTAATATAAACTTACAACTTATAAAGGATAATACTAATTAATACTTATAAGTTATAATAAATAAGCTAGGTAAGTTAGTAATACTAGAGGAGATAAGTATTATAGAGGTAGAAACTTATACCTACTAGTTCCTTACTTACTACTTCTAGTTCTATAGGTTCTTATATAATATTATTAGTAATTATACGTCTAACTAAGTAAGCTACTTCTAAGCTAAATTCTACTACCTTATTAGTATAAAGAGATTATTAAGTATAGTATACTACTTATAAACTAATAGTAATACTAAAAGGTAGAACTAAGAGATATAACCTATTCTATAGGTATTTATACCTTAAGTATAGGATAACTAAGGATAACTATTACTTATTACTTAGCTAGCGCTTTAAAATAGAGTTAGTAATATAACTAAGCTCTTATTATTCTTCTTAGAATATAGATATTATACTAACCCTATAATAGTTATAAACAATATATTATAAGAGACCCCTTCTAGGGATATAGTAATTACTCTCCTAATAACTAAGCTATAAGATGAAGTAGAATTTATTTAAATAAGTATTATAATAGACTAGTAATATAGCGAGGAGAATATAAACTAGTATAGAATACCCTTAAAAGAGTATTAGGTAAGTAATAAGATTTAGCTCTTAATAGCTAATTATAAAAGCTCTAAGCTTAGTAAGAAGCTATTATAATTATATTATAAGTATATTATAACAGGGGTTCTAAGCCTATATATTGTTAAACTAGATATACTTAGTAATATCTACCCTAGATTTTATATTAACCTCATCTAAAGAGTACTGGATGACCCCCTACTTACTTAAATAAGTATACATCCCTAGTTATTATTAATTATGACTAATAATAATAAGTTTAAGTAGTATTTAGAGGAGATATATATAGTACAGTAGAAGGTAGTTAGGTAGAATTAGAGGCACGAGGTCTTAGTTAAGTAGGACGGGTATATAGGGCCTACCTAGGAGCCTATAAAGCTATAATAAATACTTATAATAAATAAGTATAAAGCTCTATATAAGCTAGTTATAAATAATAATAATAACTTAGTATATACCAAGGGGTAGACTAGCTAGGAAAGGGGACAGTATTATAAACTATACCTAGGTTAAGCCTACCTAGGCTTCTACTTAGGTTTATTACCTTAAAGGGCTACCTAGGGCTTACCTAGGGCTTACTTAGTAATTCCTTATAAACTAGTAAAATCTCTATTAGAGAGGAAAGCTTCCCCTTTTCCTCTTTAGCTTAAATAAATAGTATTATAATAACCTCTTATTAAATAAACTTAGGTCTAACCCCTTATATTATTAATTATAATAATAAGGTAAAAGATATTACCTAAGTAGTAATAAAGGATTAGTTAGCTAATAGTTTAGCTAATATAAGGTCTAGGGCCTTTAGTATATAAACTTAGCTTAAATAAGCCTACTAGTAACTAGGATAATTATATTAGTATAAAGGAGCGGGCCCTACTTTAGGCGTAGTGCCATAGCTAATAGTATCTTAGCCTTTAGCGCATACGGGCATGCGCGCGAGCGCGCAAGCAGAGGCGCTACTAATTAAGCTAAAAAGTATAGAATAATAAGCTAACTACTTATTACTTAGATATACTTAAGTGCTTGGGATAGCGCGCGCCCTAAACCGCGCACCTAGAAATAGGCATAGCCCGTAACATAAGAGCTTTATTAATTACTAGAAAGAAATTAAATTATAGAGCCCCTATTAATACCTAGAGGAGATCTAGGTAGCTAACATAATAGCTAGGCTAGACCCTAAGCTCTAGTACTATATTATAATAAATAGATTACTAATTATAAGAATACTATAGGTATATCTTAATAATTTCTATTATAACCTTATAAACTTCCAATAAACTTTAATAAATACCTATAGTATATATAGTTATATATTTATTAAATATATCCTTAATAACACACTAATAACTATAAAATATAAAATAATAATTATAATAATATTTCCTACTAGAAATAGATACTTTAAAAATCTATATAAATTTATTAATATTAATAACCATATATATATATATATATATATATATATATATAATCCTTATATATAGCTATAAATATACAAAAAAAAGTGCACCGACCACTTAGTAATCTAAGCACGATTCTGCTTAATAAGCTTGATAATTAGCCGTTTAATAGCTATGTTTTAGAATATCTTTCCCCTTACTTACTAAGGGTATAATTTATAACTTAGAAATAATATTAATAATACTAACGATTTAATAATCAATTTGTTCTAATACAAATGCTTCCTTATGCTTAAATCTATCAGGTTTCATTATAATTTAACCCAGCCTATTAATACCTGTCCCCTTTGCTACCTGGATACCTATTCTTACACTTATATTATAGCTTAATCTTAATACTAAAGCTAGAAACGCTAGGCTAATAGTTAATATATAGATATATAAGGTATGAGTAAGGGACTAGGGGACTAATAATAAGGGATAATACTAGAAGGCTAAACTACTAATCTAGAGGGATAAACTAAAGCTATAAGGGGATAAACCTATATAAACTATAGTAATATTAATAACTACTAGGAGGATACTAAGAACCTACTATAGGACACTAAGAAGGAAATTATCTATTATAGCTATAAAGAAAAACTATATTACGCTAAGGTGCCTATACTATAGGAATTATAGCTACTCTCGCTATAAAAGTAAACCTTACCTTACTAAATAAGTAGAGGATGATTAAGTAGATATATATATAAGTTAATAGGATAGTACCTAGGTATATTATATTATATTAATAATATAGGTCTAGGTTATAAGTAGCTAGAAGACTAGTATTATACTTATTAATTATAGAGCTAATAGGAATATTATAGATTAGAGGATCATAGCTAATACCTAACTAGAAGCTAATACGTTAGAACCTATTAGGGAAATATAAGTATCTAAGGGACCTAACTATAGTATATAGAAGTTAGTTATCTAAATAAATAATAGTATAGGTATTTAATAAATAGCGTTATATAACTTTAGGATTAGTAATAGAGATAGTTATAATACTATCCTAGGTACCCCTTTATATATAGTAAAATACCCTAACCTTAACTAGAGGGAGTTAAGCTAGACCTTTCCCCTAGAAGAGTATTCGCCTTATTATAACTAAAAAGGAGCTAAAGTATATTAAAAGTAAAGTAAAAATAATATTTATAGGAGTATTATAAGTTAACTAAATATTAACTATTAATTAACTAGAAGATATTAAGGAGCTAAGGATATTAATCAGATTCGAATAAATATCTTACTAGAGTATTAAGACTTCAAGAAGGTATTTAATATTAACCTAATAGGGATCATACTAATAATTAGAACTACTAGAAGCTACCCTGTTAACTTAGAGCTTAGTATTAAGCCTCTATTTAGACCTATCTACCTATTAGCTAAGACGGAGTTAGAGGAGTTAAGGGATTATATCTATAAAGCTCTATAAAAAGAGTAAATTTACTTATTAATAAGTCTAGTAGGGGTAATAATCCTATTTATCCTAAAGGAAGGAGATAGGTTAAGGTTATATATAAACTACTAGGGATTTAATTAAGTAATTACTAAAAACTATACCCCTCTACCTCTAATTAATAAAATCCTTAGCTAGCTATCCTAAATAAAGTACTAAACTTAACCTTAAGGATACTTACTATTAGGTAAGGATTAGAGAGGGACAAAAATGGAAAATAGCGTTCTATATATAATAGAGCTATTACAAATACTATATAATACTGTTTAGGCTTATTAATACACCTACTACCTTCTAGATATTTATTAATAAATTACTTCTAGGCTTCATTAAGATTGTTTATATTATATATTTAGATAATATCTTAATATTTACTAATAATATAGACTCCTATATAGAGGTAGTAAGATAGATACTTATCTGTTTAGAAGTAAATAGCCTCTATATTAACCCTAATAAGTATAAATTCTATAAGGAAGGGATTAACTTCCTTAGGTTTATAAACTTAGTAGATAGAATTACTATAGAATAGGAGAGGGTTTAGATAATTACTAAGCAGCTAGTACTTATTATAATATAAGAGATTTAATAATCTCTAGGACTTATAGGGTTCTATAAGAGATTTACTAAGAACTGCTCTAAAATCTATAGCCCCCTTATTAATTAATTTATTAATATAGCTAAGGGATAGCTAGTAATTACTAGGGAGGTACTAGTTACTTTCTACTAATTCCCCACTTTATTTATAGAGGTACCTATTTTATCTTATTTTAACCTTACTCTCCTAATTTAGATTAAAGCTAATATATTAGACTTTATAAAAGGGTAATATCAAGCTAGTTAGAGGGGGATATATAGAGACTAGTAGTATTTATATCTTAGAAGCTTAAGGGTATATAACTATAATATAATATACTAGAAGTAGAGTTATTAGCTATTAGGGAGGTAGTAATAAGGTAATAATATTACGTATTTTACTCCTAGTACTATATATAGTTTATTACTAACTACCTAGGTTATTAATACCACGCTAATAAAAAGACGCTTAGTATTTACTAGGCTTAGCTTATATAGAACTATTAATATTTAACTTTAAGATTAAATATAAGCTAGGCTATTATAACCTAGCTAGTAGCCTCTTATAGATACTTAACTATACTCTAGAGGATACTAAGATTAATAAGGCTAGAGACTTACTCCTATAACACTTTTTATAATAATTTAATAAAGCTACTATTTAGAGAGTAGGTATTAAATAGTAATAAAGTACTTAGCTATTAAAAACCTCCCTAGAATAACTTATACCCTCGCTTTAAGAATAAGCTAAGAAAGCTTAGTAGAAAGATCTCTTTTAAAGTAATAAAGAGTAGGAGTAATATAGAATAAAGTATTTATAAAATAACTTAGGTATTCTAAGATATTAAGAGGGCTTATATATCCCTAATAGCTACTTACTTTAAAATAAATTCCTTAGGGTATTCTATAATAAACTATCTAGAGGCTACTTAGAATTTATTAAGATACTAAAGAGGATTAAAAAGTCGTTTTTATAGAATATATAAAAAAGGGATCTTAAGGAATATATTCAAACTCATATAATATATTAGTATATAAAGCTAAGATAATACCTCCTAAATAGTAAACTTATACCCCTACTAATACCTACCAAGCCTTTCTAATAAATATTAACTAACTTGATTACTAAGCTACTCTTATTCCTTATAATAGGAAATAAGCCTTGTAATAATATTCTTATTATTATTATTTGTAACATACTCCCTATATATCCCTACTAGGGAGTTACTTATAGCTAATATGTTAGCTATACTACTAATTAATTATATATTCCTTATATTTAGGCTCCTAGAAACTATTCTATCTAATTATGGATTGCTATTTACCAGTAGATTCTAATTTAAAATATACTACTTACCAGTTATTAAGAGGAAAATAAGCACTACCTTTTACCCCTAAACTAATAGCTAAATAGAACGCTAAGACTAAAGTATTAGGTACTTTTTATAGACTTTTTATAATATTAACTAGGATAACTAAGTAATATATCTTAATATTACCTAGCTTATTTATAATAATTCCTACTATAAGGCAACTAAAATATTACTAGCTAAGCTATTAATAGGATACCTTCCCTATGGGCCGAATAATATTAAACCCTAGTTAATAGTTTTAGTCTTAGTAGTATATAGGAGAGTCTATAACTAACCTAACTAAGGTTAGCTATTACTAACTTACTTTATAAGTATAATAAAATATATAATAAGTTCTATAATTAGAGGAGGAACCCTATTATCTTTATTATAGGAGACCTTATCCTACTTTTAACTAAGAATATTAAGTAGAAGTAGCCCTCCTATAAACTTTCTAATAGGCTTTTACGACTATTTAGAGTCTAATAGGTAATTAATAGGGGTAAGCTTATAAGCTGTAAAATAATACAAATACTATATGTATAATATATTCGCTTCTACTTAATTAGAACCCTTTTTAGCTGAGCTATCTTACTATAAGATACTCTACTTAATAATAATATTAATAATATCTATATAATAAACTAAATTATTACTTATAGGGGCCCTAGATATAACTATTAATACCTTATTAAATAGAAGGTTTACAGCGAACTAGACAATTTATAAAAGCTATAATATAATATATCTATAGATTTATAACACGACTATAAAGCTAAATTATAAATACAAATATTATAATCTCAATAACATTTGATAAAAAAATTAATAGGGGATTAATAAATAAATATACATAGGGCAAGCTAGCTAGGTATCTTAATTTATTAGCCTAAAAGCCCCTAATAAGGCAGAAAGAACCTAGAAAAATACTTAAAGGTAACTAAATATTACCTAGAGGTTATTAATAGCCTATTTAGGGCGCTCTTAGAGATTTTAAATCTACTAGGTGCTAATATCTTTCTCTCTAGAGCTATTATCTTTACTACTAGACTTAGTAATAAAAGACATTATAATTCTAATATAAGTTAGAAATGATAACTAAATAAGTACTAGTAAGGTACTCGTAGGGATTAAGTAAACCCATAACCTTATTATAGGAGCTATTAAACTCCTTAGTATATTTAGCTTATAACTCCTATACTACTAGCTACTTTTAAGCTACTTACTCTATCTCTATATAATAAGTATATATAAGATAAATTATTATATTATATATACTAATCTACCTATAAAAAGAATAATAAGATTTATAATAACTTCTAATTTAATTATTTAGTAGTTATTTAAATTGAGAACCTATAAATTATAACAATTATAAGGAGTCTCAGGACCTATAGAGACCTCTATAATAATAGTAACTCTATAAGATCTAATAGTTACTAATATACGTATAATCAGGAGGAATACTAAAGTTTTAATATAATAATTAAGTTTAAACAAATTAATTAATACTATATAGTAAGACCTAAAATATTATTAATACTAGTTAGAAATAACCTTAGCTATAGACTTAAAGAAGCTAAGAAAGAAGATAAAGCTTTAAATGCTTTAGTAAAGAAGTATATCTAGTTTTATATTATTTAGTAATACTTACTAAAGTCTGCATAGCTTTATTAGAGAAGATATATTAAATACTATAAGAAGTTCTGTAGCTATCATATATATATAAGATTTAGAAACCCCTTACTTAAAACTATAGGGTGAGACCTAATAATAATAATAATATATCATATACTGCAAATAAGTCTACTGAATCCAATAGTACGAGATTGTGCGACATCTATCGACCGCAAACATCTTCTTTGTTATAACCGCTAACAGCGCTATATCGCAATAGGCGGGCTGCGCGTAGCGTAATATTAGGCCATATACGGGTTAGAGGCGTTATATGTAGTACGAGGGCTTAATAGCATATAGAAGCATATAATAGGAGCGAGGGTCGCACTATAATTAGGTATAAGGATAGCTTTGCTTATATAACTATAAATAATATACTTATTTAACCCCAATTTCTAAATCCTAACTATATATAGGATCCTTATTATTATATAATGATATAACCTTATATAACTTTATAAATCTAAATTACTTATTATAATAGTTATTAGAATAGTAAAGCTACTAGTATATAATTATCTAATATAATATATACGCTATATAGACTTAGTATATTTCTAAGAAGCCTATAGAGCTACTTATAGCTATAATAACCGCGCTATAGGATAATAAGGTAATAAGGCTTTAAGATAAAGCTATTTTAGATCTTTAGTATAAGATTTTAGAGCTATAGTTAGCTTAGTAGAAGAAGCTTAAGGAGAATAACACTCTTTATATATAGTTATCAGAGGTATATGGGATAACCCTAGCTCTACCTAAGGTTAGTAATAGTAATAGAGATACTTTATCTCTAATAATACTACTACTAATAAATACCCTAATAAGCCTACCCTATTTATACTTTAGAGCGCGGGAAGTTAGCTTAAATATTGTAATAATACATACCTTACTAATTAGAGCGCTTACTACTATACTTAAGCTAGGTATAGACCGCTTTAAGGACTTTTAGATAAAGTTCCTAAAGGATTATTACTTAAATAGATCTATAAATTGGATTATATAGTTAATATAAGTATAAATAATACTTATAATATATAGGGTTACACTTAGGGATAACTTAATCTATATAGAGGATCTCTGTATAGTAGCTAAGATTCATAATAACCTTATAGAAGGATTAATATTACTTAAAAAATATATTCAGAGTAGCTCTAAGATATAAGAGACTCTTTTATAAATATATACTAGTACTAGTATTATACTATAAGGCTAGTTATAAGATTAGATATATACACTAAAGCTTACAAAGAGCGATCTAATAGTATATATATTAAAGTTTAACGAATTATGATATAGATATCGATAAGTAAGTAGTACTATCTCTCCTAAAGATACCATTCGAGTGTTTATTTAAGGAGTAGAGGATTAGTATTATAACTATGATATATACTAATAATTAAAGTATTATAAAAGCGCTATTAAATTAGTTGAGGCGCTTATAGTAAATCTATAGAACGAGGCTTATATAACTAATAAGATAAAGGCTATACTTATAACCTAAGTAGATAAAATATCTAAGGGGGATAAGAAGATAGAGCTTAAGAAGAACTAGCGAAGCCATAGTTATTATAGTTATAAGTATATTAATACTATATAACGCTATTACCCTAACTATAGTCCTAAGGATAAGGAAATATTAATATTATTAAATAGTAATAAGATAATAGACGCGCCTAAGAAGGAGTTTATAACAGAGGGCTAGAAGGTACTAGAGTAAGTCTACTATACCTTTATAAACTTAAATAACTTTTATGTAGCTTAGAATAACCTTATAGGATACCTAGCGTAGGTAGAGGAGCTTATAGAAACTAAATAAGAGGAGACTATTCTAAGGATAATTAAGTATAATAATAGCGCTTAGCTATAGGATATAGGTATAAATATATATATATAATTAATAACTTATTATAGTATAATAATAATAAGTACATGCTATTAATAACTCTACGTGCGATTTAGATAGGAGGAGGTAATATCTATCCTAAGTATATAGATATAGTTACCCTATGCTTTAATAATAGGGAATTAATATAGCTATAAGATATCTTATATATACTAACCTTTTTAGTTAATATATTTAGTAGCGAAAACTATACCTTAGCGGAGGTTACCTTAATTGACTAACTAGTAAGCGCTAATAAGTAAGTATTTATAACGCTTAATATTTAATAGCGAGGTTTTAACCTTAATATTACCTATAAGTAGGATTTAAATATATACGTTATATATACTATATGTTAGAGGACTAAATCTAAGCTCTAGTATTATAAGCTAGGGTACCTAGGCTTTAGAGACATAAAGAAGACTATTAAGATGATAAAGAGATATATAATAACCCCAAAGTTAGTAGACCTATAGCTATATAAAATATATAATCTCTTATAGAGTTCATAATACTCTCTATATATACCTCTAAGGATAGAAGAACGCCTTTAGTATAATAATAAAGGTTATCTATATAGATAATATAGGGGGGTTTATAATAACTTACCTTAAAGCTATATTATAGGATAATTGAAGAAAGGAAGAGTCATCGCTACTATATATATATATAAATAGAATAGTATTATAGAGCGTATAATCCAAATTATATTAGATAAGGCGCGCGCTTTAAGTATTAATCTTAAGGTCCCAATAGAACTATAGCTATTTCTACTTATAGTAGTAATTTATATTATTAATTACTCCTATATTATAATAATATTAGGTAAGACGCTTATTTAAGCGCTCTATAACGAGTTATCAACCTTAGGAGAAGACTATATACCTAATATAAATTAGCTAAGGGTTATTAGAAGTATATATTTTATATATATTAATCCTAAGGTATAAGTAAAGAGCGAGAAGATCGCTATATAGGGTAAGAAGGGTATTCTTATGAGTTATTATAGAGACTAAGCGTATAGGATATAGGTCCTAGAGCGGGATAAGGTTATTATCCGCTCTAATATTATCTTTTATAAACTTATAATAGAGTTAGTAGAACGCTAATATATATTACTACTAGGTTAGAGCTTATAGTTATAACGCTATATATATAATATTATAGAGTAGATATAGCGAGTATATCTATAAGTCGGAGAGACTAAATCTCTAGAGGAAAACTGTATAATATATACTTACGCTACAGCCTTTATATAAGACCCCCTTAGAGGTATATTAAAGATATCTCTATAGCTTTACCTAGACCTAATAATTATTATAAAAGTATAGAATAGACCTATAAATATTTAGAAGTTATAAGTAGAGGTAGCGTTTAATAAGATATATACCTTAATTAAGAAAGGAGTTTTATAGTTTATTAATAAGGAAGAGGCTTTAAAAGGTCTCCGCTTATTAGCTAAATAGGTATAGAAGTATAAAATGGCCTATAGTATACTTATAAAGCGTAAAGTATAGATTATAGTAAGAGGCTTCCTATAAGTCTCTAGGTATACCTTTACCTAGATATATACCTTAATATCATAAATAGCGTTATAGCGGATTCTACTAGTATATATATATAAGAAGAGGTATCCTATATAGTAATAGGACTTCGTTAGTATATACTTAAATAGAGAGCTAGAGGAGGTAATATATATAATACCTTTCCTACTAATTAGGGAGTTCTTTATAGACTTATAATATACTTAGTTAGCGACTTTATATAAGTATAAAGCAGTTTAAGAATATGTTATTAGACTTTATAGGGCTCTATATAGGTTATAATAGGGTGGGAGGTAATAATAAAAGAAGTTATAAGACATCCTCTAATAAGCGGGGTTTATACTACTATATTTAGATAATATAACTTACTATAACAAGACTCTTAACGTTATAATAATAATATATATTAATAATATTCTTATATATAGACTAGACGTAGCTCTTAGTACTATTTATAAGTATATAAGTAATAAGATCGAGGTTCATAACCTTAGGGTACCTAATAACTTCCTTAGTATATAACTTACTTTTAAAAAGGAATATTGTGAAACTATTATTAGTTAAGAGATATTTTAACTAATATAATAAGGGAGTTTAGAGTAAAGGTTAGGTCTATAAATATGCTTATTAATACGGGGGTACTTAACTTTATAATCCTAATATAATAATTATACTAGACCTAGAACTCTAAGCGTAATACTAGAGAGTACTTAGTAAAGTTAGCTTTAGAGCGCTTATAATATAGCTAGATCTCTCTTTCAGTATAGGGCTATAGGTATAGTTTCCCTATTACCTAAACGAATTATATAAAAAGAGTATAGAGCGCTTAATATAATATATTAGTATAAACCCCTCTTTAGTAATAAGTTATAATAATAAATATAGGGATAGAGGCTTAAATAAATAGGGTCTCTATAGCTATATTAAAAGCAACTATACTACCTATAAGGATATAGCACGTTTAATAATAGGTTAAGTATTCTTTATAGCTAATAAGCCTATTTTATAAAGATCCAAATAATAAGTAATAGTCTCTAAGTTATCTATAGAGGCTAAGTATTATATAGTATTATTTATTTCTTTAGAAGCGCTTTAGATATATAACTTCCTAAGTAAACTTAATATAAACCTTAGAAAGCCTTTTTATATATAAGTAGATAAGATAAGAGCAATTATACTTATAAAGGGGGAGTCTATAAATAATTATATAAAATATATATAGGTTTATAACTACTTCGCGCAAGAGGTTACTAAATAAGACGAGGTTAATTTTAAGTATATATCTTTAATATATAATATAACTAACTTACTTACAAAGCTACTTAGAAGGATAATATTTGAATAACTCTATAAGAAGAGTAATATAAAGCCATTTAGGGCTAGTATTACTATAGAGGAGGGTGCTAAGGCGGTTTAAGCTTTATAAAACGAGGCTCTTATCGAGGAAGAATTTTATAACTATATATAGCGCTATATTATAATAAGTAGGCTATATATAGTATAATACTAAGCTATATATAGGTTAGAGGCGTTATATATAATATAAGGGCTTAATAGTATATAGAAGTATATAATAGGGGCGAGGGTTATACTATAATTAGGTATAAGGATAGCTTTGGTTATATAACTATAAATAACACGCTCGTTTGACTCCGGTTTCTGACCCCTAACTACGCATGGGATCCTTGTTGTTATATTCTTATTATAATGAAATCAATGAGTTCGTAATAGCATTATCCCCCGTAATTCCTACCAAGGCGTCGTGGTGCACGCTACTTCCTTGCGTCGCAGATTCTACGTTGTGATGCCCTACTGAAACTCGACGTGTGTCCAGTTCCGTGCGATAGGACTATGGTATCGTGCATACGCCGCCTTACTAAGAATTCGAGACGGCCTCTGGACTACAAGTGAACGCAGTTAACCTTTTCTGTAATATTTTCTAAGGTCATTATATCTAAAACGTTACCCGATTAGTCGCCAGAGGCGTTAGCGAAACCAAAGTCAACTAATAAATATTATCCTACTATATAGTAGTATAATAAATATATAATATATTCCGGAAGGTATATTCCACTTAATTTATAAACCTTAACTATAAGCAGGCTTATCCACTCGATCCCCAAAGTTAAGCAATGCCAACGCAAGAATAGCAAAACTTAATATAGATGCTGTATTCAAAACTTCTAAATCTGGTTTCGAGGGCAAGCCAATGACTGCAACCTTTAAGTAAAGTCTTCTATACCTGCGTCCTCTGAATACGCCCTCTTGGCAGAACTCCATCTAAGCCACTTTACCCTACAGCGCTATGCTACTACTTATATAGCAATCAACAATCCCTTTGAGGGCCACGCGGTATCCATAAGGCCACGAAGACTTGATAGCGTGGCTTTCGACCTGTTCTCACTCATGGCAACGGAACCAGTAGCAATACCTAGCCGGGTATGCTGATTCGGTGAGCCCATAATTGGCTTCAGTGCTGGTCAGTGTTCCCAAAATCCCATGAATGAAACATACCGCTAAGAGTCTCATCCAGCAGCTTGATGATGCAGGTGGCCGGCTTGCTGGCTTGCGCCGAAGTCATCAGACGTTGAGGCAAGTTGAATCGCCAGGCCTTTGTGTTGATGAGCTCGCAGGGGCTGGGTACGGTTCCATAGCGAGCGAGACAGATCCTGTACCAGTTCTTGCAGATACCGCAATTAGAACCATTCGTTTGCTGAGGTATGCTTCGAACCTTTGGTTGGTTAGCTGCAAGTACCAAAAGTTGGGTAGGAACAGTCAACCTGTACCAGCCGAGCATCCGGTTCCCAGTCATCGCCGTACATCCACGCGAGAAAAGGCTCCACCTGACTCCGAGCGATATCGTTAGGAGTTCCGTGCGAATTGCAGTCTTCGATGCTATAGCTTGGCTTATGGTACTAGAACAGTCGCCAGTAGCCAGCTTCGCAGGACGGAATCAAGAGACTGTCAGTTAACAGAAATGGACAGAATCTTGCCTTATGAGAGCGACTTACTCTGTTACTACTCTGCAATTGGACGCTGTCAATGAGACCAACCCTCTCGTTGACCAGTTGAGACAAGAGAAGGTTAACCACGACGTCGTCAAGCCATCCCGATGCAGTAAGCCTCTTTCAGCTGTCAATTTGACTCGACAGACTGGCTGTGATGGCGCATGCCTTTCGCACTTGTGCCTCCATGGTCGAAGTCTCATTATTTGGTTGCGGTCGCTTCAGCGCTTCAAGTCGCCGAGGGTTCCGGGCGATGCGTGAGAAGCTGTTCTCGGACAAGATCGACACATCTGCTTGCTCGAGTTCCGGGAGGCTGCTCATGGAAGTGTCGGCGTCCATTTCGTTGGCGTTGCTGTTCAGAGACCATACATCTTGGAGGAGGAAGACGATCCAGACATGACGTCACTTTGGCACATGTGCTCCAGTGATCGTAAGAAGGATGGGGAGTATTGGGATGGGCGGTCGTTGATTAGAGGTAGAGGCACTAGAGAAGGAACTGTGAAAGGCGAGGGTGAACAAGGTGTGGAATTGAGGCTTTGAGGGTTCTGGGATGGCGAATGATTTTGCTCCGACGGTTACTGCCGACCAGGTAGTTCAACGTCGGAAGTAGAAGGTCCGCTGGCGACTTCCTCCAAATCGCAGACGACTCTGCTTGAACGTTGGTCGTTTCGTCGGGGGACGTCTGGAGATAACACTGCCAAGGACAATAGATTAGCATTATGAGTACTCCTTAGGCCCTGATCTTCTCGTTGCTAGTCGCCAGTAACCAAGGCAAAAGGGACTTCAGCTACCCAAGTGACTATAGCGTCGACTACCCGTTATACCGCTGCGTTGAGCGTAGTAGCGTCGTCTAACCGCCTCCTTCTTCTATCAATTTACTATAAATATAACTATTAATAGCAATAGCTAGTTAGCATAGATAGATTAAAGAGATGCTTGAATAGATAGGGTTCTATCGACTCCTATATGCCTCTTCCTCTATTTCTTTACTAAATAACTATAACTAATAAGACTCTATTCATAAGGTCTTTAAGCCCTATAGCTGCTAATAATGCTAATAAGATTATAATACTACGCTAAGGTTATATATATTTAACGAGAGAAGCCCTCTATTAAGCTAGGCTACCCCTGCTAGCTCATAGATATCCCTGTAATTAACGCTAATGCTGATTTGAGGTACCCGGTCCTCTTAGACCCCCTCGCCAGGGCTAATAAGGGCAACCTAGCTATATAATGCTACATAGTAGTTCATTAGTCTCTGCTAGATATACGTTAACGAGGGTATATTAATTAATATATAACTCCCTATACTCACCAAGGCGATAGATAATATTAAGCTAGCAATAGTAGCGAAGTTCGCAAGGGTATATAAGACCATAACTCTAATTAATAAATTCAGATTATTACTTATTAACTACTATAAGGTGAAAACTCTGCTTTAATTAGGCGTTAGGTATAATAATCAGATAGGCAAGATCTCTACTAAGGATAAGAGTTAGAAGGCGTTCGTGAAGAGATATCTATACCTCAAGGCTATATAATAGAAGGGGTTTCTATTTATAGATAATATAGCAACCCTCTAGCCTAATAAGGTATTAAGTAGCGAGTATATTATTAAAGCAGCATAAGCAAATAATATTATAACTAAGATCTCTAACGGGGAAGCTAAAGAAGAGTTAGAACTATAAAGGTTAAGAGGTAGAAGGAGGAGAGAGTTAATAACCTGACCTACTAATATTAAGCTTATACCTTAAGCTATAAAGAGAATCTCACGCCTAGTTAAGTACTAATACTAGGTTATTAGCAATATTAGTAGTAGTATTAAGCGAGGCCTCTCGAGCATTATTAAAGCAAGTATAGCAGCACCGCGAGATATTATCGCTAATAATATAGAGTTTGCAATAGGCGACTTCTAAGAGTTATTTATAGAGAGGTTAGGTCCTCGAGTAGTAGCTAGGATAGGTCGTTTTTTAGCAGTATTATCAGAGGAGGCGGTGATCTAGATAAGTATTAAATCAGTATATAGCAAGGAGGCTTTTTTGCGCGAGATTAGTATTATAGCTAAAGAGTAGAAGTATTAATAATTTAGCTGCGTTTGCTATACTAAAAATAGCATTTTTCTTATAAGACTACTTATTATTAAAGTAAATATTATAACGCTACTACGCCTTACGAGCGATATAATCTCTTAATACCTTGCCTAGCTGCATACTAACCCTCCGATCTGCCTGCCGCCTCGCCTTCTCTATAGCTACCTCCTGCTGCTCTATTAACTCTTCTTCCTATACTTCTAACTATATGAAGTTATATAGCGCTATTACTATATATATGATTTTTATCTGCTTAGCAAAGCTATACTCAGGCGGCGATAACCACAAGATCTTCTATAACTACTTTATCTACCTAAAAGTATACTTAATAATCGCTTGCTAGCCCGCGTAGTATTAATTATATAAGTCCTTCTCGTTCTTAGCCTTACCTAGCCCTCATATCTCGTTGATATAACACCTCTCGCTAGGGTAGGGTATTAAAATACCCCTCTCGCAAGCAAACCCAGTATCTCCAAGGTAAAACCTACCCTATGGCACCTCGAAGTTTCTACTAACCGCCTGCTATATGAGAGCTATATTATTAAGCGATCCCTCTATACCTGCTAAGACGTACGTATACATGCTATTGAACTGCATAGCAGCGAGTATGTTTTAAGAGACCTCGCCCTTATAGCTAAAAAATCTCTTCTATTAAGCTAGAGGTATATAGGCGTTAATAAGAGTACTATTAATCGCACTAATATAACCCGTCAACAGGATATACTTCTTTTCAAGTTTAATATCTAATGAGATATATATCTAATCAGGTTGCTATATAACCTCCTGGTGAAGTATAACTATAGCTATAAGGAGCTAATCTATTAAGCGAGATACTAAGCTCTAGGTAATAAAGAAGAAGTAGGTAGCTTAATGCTATAATACCCTATATGCTATTATAAATAGAAAGATTATTAACTTCTACTTAACTATCTGATATTAGGTATCTCAGAGGTAGTTGCTAGCTCGCAGCTATATTACTAGGCGCTTGAAGTTATACTTATTAAGGCGGAGGATGTTTTTGAAGCGGGTTTTGCTACTATAGAGTACTAATCGGGTATACTTAGCGGCAGCAATAGGGCTACCCTTGTGGATTAAATCAGACCCTGGTCCCTATCGATTCTGATATAGAAGGTTGTCGATATATACTATAGCAGCAAAAGCAGCAGCAGCAGCAATAGAAGCAACAAGTACTTATTAACGATTATTTATCTTAGTATATTTGATAGCAAAAGATCAAATAGTCTCTAGTTACTAGCGCTAGTAATAAAAAGCTCGTTTCTCTATAGCTAGAATTAATAGCAGAAAACCAACTCTTTGCTAATGCTATCCCTCTTATAGCCTATCTCAGCTAGGGTCTTACTTAGGGACTTTGCATAACTCTAGCAATGATTTAGGTATATTAATTACCTGATTTTCCCTATTAAATCAGGTAAAGTATTATTAAAAAAGCATTTTTTGGTTTTTTATGCTCTGCTAATATGATCTGGCGACTGATTACTGGCGACTTGCAACGAGAAGATCAGGGCCTTACAGCTGGGACTGGCGTACAACGCTGTGAGACACTTCTTAACAACAATATCACCATATTTTGTCGAGTTTCAAGGAAGCAACAGAGGGTCAGCCACATCTACGCCCACAACAAAACGTCTTCTCAATCCATTCAACGGCGGCCTCTTGCGTACATCAACAACAATCGAAACCAGCGGCATCCAGGGAAGCGAGTCAGCCAGAATGCCCCTTAGCGCACCTTTAGCCCTAGCTTGTTGTTAGTTCGCGGTGAGGATTAGCAGTTTGGCTTGGGGTTACGAGGGGAATATAGGCGCATCCTGCCTTTTCGCCTTGTTTCCTGCTCCGTGGAGGGTGCTTATCCTGGATGTTGATGTGAATTGGGCGCTGGGGGGATGACGGACTAGAACCATTAGAGCTGCTTCCCGCGATGTAAATCGGCCCACACGATCGTGTCCAAATGACTAAATAAAAACATGGCAATAGTCGACGAGAACACGCGTCTAGTCCTCGGCTTTCGGAACATCCTTTCCTCTCAACAGGGATAGTTCAAGGCATGATCGCGCCATGGGTGGGCAGGCTGCTAGCAAGGACGGTGGGTGAGGCAGCAGCAAGACAGCAAGCTAAGGATGCATTGAGTTGGGGCCGAGGCGTCCAATATGAACCAGCAACAACGCCACGTCTATTGTTTGAAAAGCTCTATCGCTAGACCTGTGCAACTTATTTACGTTCCTTTACATAATGTAACTGCTGACATTGGCCTGGCTGATAGATCCCGAGCGCCCTAAGTAATGCGGTAGCTTGCTAAAAAGAAAACCACGAAAAGATAGTCTCTGCAGCCACCATCCTTAAGAAGCAAACATTTGGAGGCGGTTGGCTTTGGTGAAAAGACGAAGTCGCGACTGCGTGGGGGTTCGGCAGGTTTGAATGACTCCTTCGTAACCCGGGACAACAAACCAGCAACCTAGCCAGAAAATCACAGTTGGATCTTGCTGAGTTGGCAGTCTCGCCCTCGGTAGTGCTCTCGGCAATTGGCGCAGGGGGATCCCGTTTTACCGAAGCTCGTCAGAGTTGACCAAAAAGTGAATACGAAACCACAGATGCTGCCGAGACGTCTCTTTTCCTGGACGCGGCCCAGAGCTGATGGCTGTCGTCTTGTGACGACTCTGCTGATGGCGGCCGGGATGATACGGCCGTGACTCTCCGGCCACGGAGGCTAGAGCTTTGACCTCAGCGTCAGAGTTATAATTGCTAACGATAGCCTCTCCAATAAGACACGCGGCACTGCTGTTGGTCTTGACGTAGGACAGATCGGGCAGCTTCTCCCGAGTCAGGATAGTGACGGTGCCTTTATCATAGGTAGGGCGAAGCCTGCTGGCGGCGTCAAGATTCGCAGCCTTCGCTCCGCGAAGCGACACGTCACTATTCGTTGGCGTCGGGCTTGTGTCCGTCGTCGAGGTGGAGATGACTGGATCTTCAGGACGCAGATAGAGAGATTTCGAAGGGGCGGTCGCCGTCCGCAATACGGGCCCAGAGACTGGTCAGAGACTGTTAAGCAGGCGCCGATGACTGGAACTGTGAGGAACGCAGCCATGACCCTCCGCCGCAAAGGGCCGTAGGGCTCCGGTGCGACTTGGAAGCGGGCCGTAGGTTTCGGCAGATGTGCTGACGTGACGCTCCCCCGCACAACATTCAGGGTCTAGTGGTTCCTGCTTGAGAACATGAACAAAGCTAAATCCCCAGCGACGAGGCCTTGTACGATCCAGCACCGCGGCATGTGACGTGACTGTTCAAGCCTCGTAACACAAGCTCCATCGAGCCGACAGAGGGTCGGTCTGGTGAAAAAGCTCAGCTGAAGTTTTGTGCTGGAGAGACGACACAAGGCCCTCTCGATAGGATTGCGGGACGTATGCCCTAGTGGTGGTGACGTGCTATGGCGACGAGGGCGTTGCGTCTGTCTTAAGATCTGATGTGGAGTCTGCTGCGGGATCTGTGACCGAGTTGAACGTTTGGGTGCGTCGACGAGCAAGACTTGGGTTCCGCGCCCATCGCTATAACTGGTATCCGTCAGCTTTGTTCAATGTATGTATGCCGTTGGCTTTGGCCCGGGTTCGTTTGGGGACAGCTTCAGGTGTCTCGACGCCAATCAATACAACGGCCATCGTGGGCGGCAGTGTCCTTCCGGATTTCGTCGTATTGAGCAATCCAATCCCCTCTGTTTGCACTTGATGTGCACGCTTGAAGACTGTGCCATCTCTTGTTCAAAATTTATCTTGGGGGTGTGACAGTGGTTGGTGGTGACAAGCGTGACTAGGGGAGAAGGACTTCTGCGAGCATGATAGCGATAGCGCTAGCGACAGCGATTTGGTCGACCTCTCGGCGAGGGTGAGTGCCGTGGTGATGAGCGCAGACGTAAAGGCTGGTAGCAAGATGGAGGACGTGAGGCTCCTGGCTTGCCATTGTGGCCTTGGCAAGCGTAGTTCGCGTGATGGGTAAACACGGCAGTCGTCGAAGGCGAGGGAGAACAGAATAAGGTAGGAGCCGATCCAGGCGGGGGAGTGTAGGTGAAAGCGGCAGTCGGCAGCATTGTGTTGTTGGAAGGTGGTGGTGACGCTGTCGCGCTTTTGCCCAGTATCCTCTGGCTGACTTGGGGGAAAACGGGAAGAACAGGAAAGACGTCGTGACTATCAAGAAGCGGCGCAACTGCCAGCTTACGACTAGTATCTGTCTTGCGTTCTTAGTTCCACGGTCGGGGTTTCTGGAGCCTCCGCTTGAATATAACGACGGGATTGCTAGGGAAAGAAAGGGTTTGCTACCGTGAAGATGCTCTGGGATTTCCATTCCGTGCCACAGCAAAGGGCGGCTAGTCCTGGTACCTCGAGAATCCATGACTCCAGCCTTGTTTGCACTCGAGTTGAATTCTCTCTGTCTTTGCCGCCTGAGGCCGCCAACCACCAAGATCGTTGCTGGCGGGCTCGAAGTCACCGAAGTCGCTGCCCTGGGGTTGAAATTTGCCAGATTGTCCCCAGCTGCTGCTGAAAACACTTGATCCGCTGTTTCTTGCCCCTGCTCGCCCCAGGACCTTGAGTACCATAAGCGTGTTCTTGCGGCTGCGCAGGCGCGCAAGCTGGACCAGTGCTTGTCGATTTTTATTCTGCTGTCTGGCGATAAAAAAGGGAACTCTCGGTGGTAGGAATTGTCGGTCTTGTCGGCGAACGTTGATAGTTCTTGCGAGGGTTGCCCTGATTACCTCGGGCGTATCCGCGGTCGCAAAATTAGCACAGAAGCAGAATCTTCTTCCATCCTTGTGAAGCTTACAGGCGGGCGTTGGGCCCTCCCGACGATCCGACGATGACGCATGTTCTCAGCGCTGCAACAGCCGCGAGGGAAGTGCATCTGTGCCAGTGATAGGCCTTTGCTTGGGGATCGGCGGCCGAAAAGTTTGACTTCGTCGTGAGCAGCGTTCGCGCGTGGTGTGTTCAGGGGACATTTCCAATATCTGGCAGTCGCAACGGAAGCCATTGTGGCACGGCTTTCACTGGGACGATGGACCCAGCAGCTCACGACTTTGGTGGGAATAATCGTTAGGTGGGTCCTGCTTACTTCCGGCTGTCCCCAGTGGGTGGTAGTAGTTTCTGCCTTGAAAATTACTGCCTGCTTCCCTAATTACAGGCTGCAACCCGCTGAACGTCCCTATAGCGTAACTCTAACAATCGAATGCGTGTGTGAGCTAATTATTCAGGTGAGCCGCGGGTTATAATAGCGAAGGAAAGGTGGAACGAGCAGGAGACGAACACGGGGCAGTACCTCAAGGACTTGAGTCAAGATAGATTGCGTCCGCAAATGCAGATGGGAGAAACAGATGGTTGCGCTGGACGAGCAGTCAGCAGGGTCGACACCGGTATTGAAGTAGCCAAGAGCATTGGGAAGATGCGATAGGAAGAAGAGTCGGTGTTGTTTGGTAATGACGGAGAATGGCGAGTCGCGACAGAAATACGACGGAAGGCACAAAGCCGAAGACTTATACAATCATAGGACTTGCTTCAATGATAGCGTTGATAAGAGCTGCGATAAGAGATAAAAAGACCGCCGGCCCGTGCTGTATTCTCGGATTGAGAACAACACTAGGTAGAGAGTATGGAGTACTTGGAAGGAGATATCTAGGCAGTTCCCATCCTTCCCCGCACAAAACCATCTTCACCTCAACAACAATCATCCATCGCTCGAGTCAATCAAAGCGCAACCCTGGTTTTTGCGGCGGAAGGGAGGTGCTTGAGTCTTGATTGGCGATATTAGAAGCATGACGGGAAGGGGGGAAAGCCTCAATCTTGCAGGATTCCATGTGTGAGATGATATTATGAGATGGAGTAGACGGACGCACAAGACTTAATTGGAGGAAACTCGGCATGTGTTCACAGCGATGCGGCGGAGCCCGCAGAGGACGAGGACCCGACGATAGGTTCATTGAAGCAGGACCACGAATACCGGTGGGATTCGAGCTGTAGGCCCTTTCTTAGGCAGCCACGAGCTTGGCTCAGACTCAGCAGGTGTCCATACTGTGGTCTTATCGTGTAAGTGTGGGATGGCAAGTGTGGGGTTGCAAGTATGGGGCTGCAAGTATGGGATTTCAAATATGGGATTGCAAGTGTGGGGCTGCAAGTATGGGATTGCAACTATGGGATTGCAAGTGTGGGATTGCAAATATGGGATTGCAAATATGGGATTGCAACTATCGGATTGCAAGTGTGGGGCTGCAAGTGTGTGATTGTGCAAGTATGGGATTGTAGGTATCAGGTATAGAAGGTCACAAAGCTTCATGAAGGCTTTGTGGCTTGGCGTGTGGTGCAGGCTTGTGATGAACCCAAATTTCATACCGGCAGGCTCGTTTGCAACCAACTCCTGCCAATTCTGAACACGGCGTACTGGGCGCACAGCTTATATAGGACAGGCACACCCAACAACATGAGACGATGCGCTAGAAGGAGATTGCGCTGACCTGAATACTTCCTCGTCAATGCGGAAAATAGAAGGACTGCGATTGAACCTTGGCAGGTGTACGCACTCGGTTCCTTGCTACAACCTCGCTGAGCTTCAAGCGCACGAGAAGCGAGGCGGTTCCTGTAATTAGCAGCAGTAGTTACATGCTGTCTCGTCGGCACAGCAAGGACGACGGATGGTACAGTTCATGCCTCATGCTGTTGTGTGAATTGGAAGGAAGTATAGCGAAGAGGGACCTGGGTATCCGACTGATGCCGGCTTTGGTGCGATACCTGGCCTCGGGACTGGATAATCCGGATAAGGCCCAGCGCTCCCACTCGGGAGTGCTCATCATCTCCGAGCCGGAGCCAACAGATCTGTACACTATATCGCCGCGTCCGATTCGCAGTATTCGGCTCGGATGCGGGGAAGGGTGGAGTTCGGCGCCTGCATGCCATGCTTTGTTTAGCGCCAGGCGGGTTGTAGCCTGTAATTAGGGGAGCATGTACTGTAGCAGTTTCCAGGGCCAGGGCAGAAACTACTATCACCCTCTGTGGTGTCAAGTAATCAGACAGGAGTGAGCTACCTGATGCATCAGGAAGCAGGACCCCACCTAACAATTATTCCTAGCAAAACCGTGAGGTGCTGGGTCCACCGTTCCAATCAGGTACCTGGGTGCTAAGCCAGGCGGGGGTAGCCCAATCAGCAGGAACCCATTACCCCTCACAACAGACTCAGGCTTACCAACTCAGCTGTCCCTGACTGTGGCCGCCAATGGCTCTCGCAATCCAATTCCAACTCTCTAACCCATACTGCCGTCGCCCCAAACCCAACCTCGACCCCAAACCTAAGCCCAACGCCCACTCGACTTCAACACCCTTCCTCATTCATCATCAGCCTGGGACTACCCATAGGCCTACCCGCATCGCCAGGTGAACGCCGGTCTTCCCGCCGACTGACGGCACCCATAACGAGGACAGTCACTGCCGATATCACCCTCTGCGGCCACCGCTGGCTGCACCTGGAGTCCAGCAAACACAAACCACAACGGCCCAACCAACCGGTAGGGAAGTAGCGCCTCGTCCAAGTCGTCCCGACGGATGAAGTAAGGTTGGCCACCCTAGGATCGTCTGCCTCGGATACTAACGACGCCAACAAAACAGTCCTGTGAACCAGACTTCAGCATGCCCTCAGCGCGAAGACCCAAAGAACCCAACACCACACCTTACGTCGCCAGCTCTAGCAACGGACCGATCCCATTCTTCTTCAAATCCTCCAAGGCCATCCATTCCCATGCCGTCGGGCACGATGCTGAGAACTCAGTTCGATCGCCGTTGCAATCCAGTACGCAGTCCTTGGACAGTTTCGGCCTTGGCATCGGCGCCGGCGTAACCGCGACGACGTCAACAACCCCGTCAGTCATACATATTACGAGCAACCTGTCCCTTTCCTCCACGCCTCGACGCTGCCGCCGAGTTCAGCCTGGACGAAGATGCTACTAGGTCCGGCCCCCTGTATCCCACTGCTTTACTACCAGCGCGCCCCCCGTTGCTGCAGGCCCGCCGGCTGTGCGATGATGACGCCCGCGAGAGCGACGGCCTCGAAATAGAGGCTGAAGGAGCTGAATCCGAGGCTGCTCCAGGTAGCAGCAGTAGGTGACCAGCAACAAGAACACTTCGCGGGCTTACTAGCATTCGTACGACTTACCAGGTCTGGAACAATAAATTGCCTCCGCGAGCGGGCCGCATCCAGGCTCGCCTGCTGCGTTTGAGGTCACACCACTCGACGTGGACGATGAGCGCCCTGTTTCCGGACAGCCAAGCACCTCCTCACTGCGACCGACGACATCGTCGACATCAAGGAGCTATCACCAGAACCACAAACCAGATGAGGAAGCCAGCATTGCGGCTTGTACCAAAAGCATCGCCTGTATTGTACAAGATTTCGTCAGCCCGCTGCCGTCTCGACTGATCCCGGCGAGGTCGGTCTTCCAGTCTCAATCGGCGGGGCCACCCTCGACGTTCTTCTTCAGCGCGTCCGATGCGCTCGACACCAGCTTTCGGATACGAGTCCCCATACAGCGGCTCGATGCGCGGGATCGAGGTCGATGTTTATGTGGTGCGGGGGTCACTGTCTCGAAATCACATATCCAATTTCTCTCCCACGACCTTTTTGTTTTCTCCTCTGTCAATTTGAAAAGTCTGTTGACCTGGGGGGGTGCACCGTCGATTAGAATGCGCACCGTGGATTTTACTCCCCTTCTCCCAGCAATTTTTAAGAACGAAAGACTGCTTTGGGGAAATCAAACGCCTGCAACAACGTCAGCTCAGCCCCAAATAACAATACCTGTGTAAAAAACGGCTTGAAGAGTTTACAGATGGCGTCTCGTCTCTGTCATCATCTGTACGTGGGTGAAATCCGGGCCCTGAACGCCCTTGCTGCCGCTGCTGCCACCGCGTCATTTTCACACCTGATCCAGGCACCTGAACTCAAGAGCGGCCGACCTCAGCGGCATCTCGTCCGCACCGGCTGACCAGCGAGAAGTCCACTCCGGACTGCTGAACAGCTAGGGCTGCGAGCTTCAAAGGCAGCGTGGCACTTCCGTCTCGGAACAGTGCAGCCAGCAGGCGAACCAGACCGATCTGGGTTGTGACCTAATTTTCACAGCGGCCGACCCTGACTTCGCCAGCAATCTTCGCATGCTATCTATCTCCGAAGTGCAGCGGGAAACTTTTGGTGGCATTGTAGGTATAGTGGCAGCACACTTCCAGAGAGCCGACCCGTGGCAGTGATAGCAGAATGCCCGCCCGCAGTGTTGACCTCGCGATGCGACGAACCTGGTTCACATTTGCAGCAGCAATATCCCAGACCCGTTCTTCCAGGCGTCCAGACGAAAAATGATTGCCTATTATGTGATCAGAACTTTTATCGAAAGCCCGAGGCACCCGTGACGTCGTCATTCCCGCTTCACCACAACATCAACGCTTACAAGACCTAGCTCACGCCTGAGCCCGAGCCCGAGCCCGAGGACGAGGACACCGTACATGGCGAAGATGTTGATTAGCTACCGCCTGCTGCCCAAGCCGGTTGCCACGCCTGCGGAAGGAAAAGAGGAGCCGCGAGACCGTCGGTTTGTGGTCGAAGGAAGTGGAGGCGATAAAGCGAGATATCCTGGTGGCGAGGAGGGAGAGTGCTATAGCTAGAGGGGCGATAGCGGAAGGCAGCGAACGACAGTGAAGACGAGGCAGAGGTGGTGGTGGTGATTAGGTTCCTTGGCATGCTGGTCGGGCGAGCTGATAGCAGGGTCGGACACAATCAGGGTCCGTTATGTCGTTCTATCGGTCGGGTAGACTGTAGTGTTGCGCGTTTGTTATCTGTTAACTAGGGCGGAGGTCTTAGCTGCAGGTGCGTGCGGCCAGCTTATTCTAGCGGCGTAGGGCCTCGGCGGCTATGCGGTTATGGAGTCACCCAGCGCGCTGGTTCCGCACGGCATGGGTACAAAGGCCGCATCTCTTCGTATACCTCCACAAGGATTAAATAAGTTAGCGTCGTCCCATACTAACTATCTCAGGTATGATATGTAGAAGTCCCCCTTTACTTACCTAATAACCCATGTTTATAAACGATAGTATATGGCAAAATTATCCAGGCTTCGGTCGTTATAACTATGTCCCTTCTACCTAATATTCTATGGGAGGAATATTCATTGAGACAACTGCCCGACAGCACCCGTGGTCGGAAAAAGGCGCGAACCGCGCATTCGAGAGTCAAATCATGTGCTATCCACATCTTAGTGACAGATGTTTTTTGCCCGGCGATGGATGGGTACCACGATGCCTGGACATGGGGATGTTGTGGGGGACTCAAGACCATGCTGCACTCGGAGGGCACATGGTTTTGCTGCTGCGATCTGGGAGGTCGGTAGCCAGTCATCGTCACTCTCGATGCCGTAGAGCAACGCATACTGCTTCGTACTTCTCGCGTCTTCCTCTCGCCACATCTCGTAGTTTCCCGTCTTTTGAGTCGAGACGCCTCCCCTTTGCAGTACCCATGTGATTGACGTCCGGAAACCTTTCAGATTCCTGTCTTTCCTGGGGCATGTACTCTACGGGGTTCTGACACCTGGCACGCCGGTCTGGACAACAGTCAGCCCCCCCCCGGCTGGAACTAGGCTTTCCCGTGTTGCGATGAATTGAAAGGCAATGAACATCAATTCAATGGGCTGCCTGGAGCCCTCTCCCTGGGTATCTCGTTGCACAAAAACCTTTTTCCCCAACGCCTGAGCCCGGCACACTGATAAAACCCCCCCTCATGCGACGACTTCTCTCGGCCGGACGCCAGCAAGGTTACTTGAATCAGGCCCCATCCATTACCGGTAAATAGACTTTTCCTTCGCATAATCATTGGTGTGAAGAAACGTCGAGGTCTTTTGCCTTGACGTCGTCGAGGTGGAGCTTGCGCGCTCTGAAGAAGATGTTGCGAAGGTCTTGGAAAGAGACGGCGCTCTGGACTTGTCTGCATAGGCTCATTTCGTGGTTAGCACTCGGGTCTGATGGGGAGATATTGGGTGATGAGGAGGGTTCGTCACATCTTCTCGCCTTGAGCCGCGCCAGGAGCGGGACGGCACAGGTGCGCTGGCAAGGGCTCTTCGTCCGTCTCGGACAGAAAATCAGAGGGGAAAAGCTGAAGGGCGCCATGGGGCTGAAGGTCGTTTTCTTGGTCAAACACGACCGCGCTCTGCACCAAGGCTGGGCTTCCCAAGGGCCGGCCAACATCGGTCCAGAGACGAACTCGGAGACGCGTAGCCTCTGGATAGTTGATGTCGAAGACGAGACCAGTGCTGATCATGCCATTGGTATCGGAGATGAAGGATCGGATCTTTGCCTCGGCGTCTTCGAGGGTCTGAGAAAAGGTGACCTCGACGACGAAGGCAGGGTAGTTGGGGTGAGCGGCTTCCTCCTCGCGAAATTGGACGTCGGGCTGTCTCAACCAGGCGGAGCGGTGAAGAATACTGCCTGAACCGTTGGAGAAGAGGTTTCGGAGGCGATTGGCGACCTCGGCAGGGCTTGCGATGGCGGTCTGGACATCAACGTGTTGGTCGGGTGCGGCTTCGACGGCCACGACGAGGTTGTCGATGACTCGCTCGAGGGCTTTCGCCAAGCGCAGGCCGCACTGGGCGTGTAGGACCGTCTCCGTCATCTCGACGATGGCGGTGCTGCTGGCGAACTCGTACGAGAAGCGAGCCACGCGGACCTGCGACAGGAGGGCCTCGAGGGCGGGAAGCTGCTCGGGCTGGAGGCGGAACGATACGGCCGAGGAGGAGGCGTCGTGGAGTTTCTCGAGATCGGCCTGGAAATGCTCCACCATGTCAAGCCGCGGAGTGGTGCTGTCGTGGACCGCGGACCGTTTGCCAAGGGCGACGCAATCGACGTCGCTCCCGAACTCGACCTCGACCTTGACCCCGATGGGATGGGACTGGGCCTTGCCAGAGCAATCAGCTCCAGCGCCAGCGCCAGCTCCAAACCAAGGCAAGCTGCCTGGTGCAGTCGGGACAGCTGGGGCAGGCTTCTTGTGCGTGGCCATGTCGAGCGAAGATGCGGAGCTGAATGCGTGTGAAGTGAGCGTGATGCTGCCGGTCGGTGGGGAAGAAAGGCTACCTTTGTTGTTTTTGAGTGGTCGTAGGTGAGGTGGAGGAGACAAAACTAATTCGACGCACAAAGGTGAAGGTGGCAGGCGCGGCAGAGATAAGCGTAGTGATGAGATAAGGTAATGCTGTTGTTGGCGTTGCCTGAGGTGCTTGAGATGCCTGGCCGTAAACTAAAGCAGGAAGGCACATAGAGGTACTTGCTCCATGTTTGTTGTTTGTCAATGGAGCAAAGTGGTGCAGCATCTTACCTGAGCGACTGCAACGCCCCAGCAAGATTCTCGCACCACAGATTTACCACCGGAAGAGCGTACTGGTGTTCTCTCCTGTACGTCCCTCCCGTGTGACCCTTGATTCCTCTCCTCCCCTTCTCTGACTCGGATCACAGGATGAAGCCGAAGACGATGCCCAGACCCAGAAGATCGCCCAAGAACAGCCACGACCCGACAGCGGTGCTGAAGGTGACGACGCAAACGCTCTCAGAGACAGCCGTCCTCCTAGCCGCGCCATTTCCCAACCATCTAGGGTGCAACGAAAGTCCCTCTACCCAAGCGGCATCATCAAGTGAAGGAAGATTCGAGAAACGTTGCTGTTGTGCTTTCGGGGGCGGAGCAACAGGCAACAAGACCAAGAAGACCAGCAAAGTCTTCATGTTCAAATACAATCTCAAGCCCACATAATCCACGCCCTTGAATATCCACAAAAGCTCCCAAGCGCAGCACGTGTATTCAAACACTGCCCGCCTGCAACAGTCGGTTGAGCACCATGTCCACCTCGAGCATATAGGGCCTGGCATCAAGTAGTCAGCTGAACGACGTCATCAAATCTCATCAGTGGGTTGGTGTCAGAGGCAGCGAGAGGCGCCTCGGGTAGCCTCAACGGTAGACCCACGCACGACAACACTGTTGCTGCTTGCCCCCGCGTCCGTAATTGGCCAGACGATCTGCGAAGCTGGCTATCGAGGGCCTGCCGCCCGTGATCGCGCGCTGCGTGGCGCACGAGGCCACTGGTAGGGGTGGGACTGGACTTGTGTTCGTCTAGTGTGGAACGAGAGACGCGCTTGCCCTGAAGTTTGTCTACGCGCTCATCCTAAAGCAGGCGGGTCGGGCTTATCGATTTTTGACGTGGGTAGGGAAACGAGAGGGCGGATCAGGAGGATTAGGCCTGTGTGAGTTGTGAGCAATGGCTGATCAAAGCTCAAGCCAGCGGGACTTGAAGAAAGAACAGAGAGGGACAGGGTGGTCAAGAACGTACTGGAAATTGGTAGGCGCAGGGAGTGCCGAGCGAGCAACCGAGCTAGCAGATCGGTCTGAAAGACCAAGGGTCCAACCTGGGGCCACCGATAGAAACCGTGATGGCAAGGTTGAAAGAGGCGGCGGGAAGCGGGCATCGACGACTGGGGTATCTCACGTACCCAAGCTGCGCAGCCGGGCCTGGACGCCGTCAACGCTCCCAAACCAAATGGTGGTGATGTTCGGGAGCAAGCGGCTGTGGAACGTGTCGTCGGCGACATGGGCGGGGAGAATGCCGAGCTTCCAATGGTGGAAGAGAAGTGTAGTACGCATCAGGAGGCACCGACCGATCGTCCGAGACTTGTTGTTGGCGTAGACACCGACAACGGGTACGCAGCATACCTCCGTTTCACATCGCCGTTTAGTCTCGTCATTGCCGAGTGCGGGTTGGGAAGAGAGGGTCGGAGCAGCGTTGTTCCTCGCCTTGGGTTCGCATGGCTCCACGCGCTGTGCGGTGCTGGCGGTGAACCAGCAAGCGAACAGCCGTGATGGATAGGTCGATTCCAACGCTGTGACGGCTACTCTCGGCCGCAGACCAAGGCCTGACCAAGTATTCGTACAATGAACCGGTTCGTCCGTCTGCACCCAGCACCAGACCTCAGCTCAACCGCCATCCAACACGCGCGATTTCGCCAGCGCCACTTGGTCCATGTCGAGTCATATGCCACCTCTTGGAAGGAAGTGTAAATGCCTTTGTTTCAATCGCTGGGCCGTTGGACCATCTCCAAGTTTGGGCGTGTCGCTTTATCGTCGTGTCGGTTTCGGTTCGTCGGCATCTTGTCACCTCAATGAACAGCCATGACGGGGCACAGCTCGCTTGCTCTGGTCGGCTTGCGGATCAATTTGTGGCTCAGGCGGCCTCTTCTTGCCTGGAACTTAGAGCACAGTCGGCAACGCAGGAGCTATTCAGACCGGGGCCTGATGCAGCATCGTGTTGAACGATACGGGAAGTTCTATAGCTATGTTAATAATATAGGAAGCTCCGTAGCTATAATATATATATATAAGGCTTAGAATCACCTTACCTGAAACTACGGGGAAGGACCTAATAATAATATTGATACATTATATACTATAAATAAGCCTCCTAAATCTAATAATTAATAGTCTAATTAATATAATTACTAATTAAAGCTATTATAAATTAGTAGCTTATTTATAGACCTATCTTAGGTATAGATAATTATTTATATTAATACTAACACTTCTATCGCTATTTATTATTATTTTTAACTTATCTCTACTAAATTAATAGAAGTTAAAGCTATTATAATATTAACGCTACTTAAATTATTAATAGTTATTTTAAATAGTTAAAAAGATTAGTCCTCATAGTAATAATAGACTAAATCTATCCTAGTTCTATATAATATATAGGATTATATACTTCCTAAGCTATTTAAGTAAAAGCCCTAGAAGGATTATATATAGGAACTAATAATTAATAAACCTACTCTTTAAATCTTTTATAAGAGGATAGATCTAATAGTATTAATAGCTTTAAACTCTATTATATAAGGATTAGGATAAATAAGAACTCTAAATATATCTCTATTAGTATATAAAAGGGCTATATCTATCCTAAACCTCTTAAGTAAAGATTAAAAAGAGCTTAATAGCTTCTTTATATTATAGGAGTTTAAATTTAAAGACCATAGTACCTAAAAGAAGTAAATCTTTAAAGCGAGAGAGGAATTTTAATTAATAGTTAAGTTAATCTATATTAAAATATTATTTAACGTAGAAGAGGATCTTCTTATATAGAGTAATAAGATTAAAAAGTAATTTATAATAATAGATATATAAGGGACTAATTAAATAGTTATTAGTATTAATTAATTATATAAATAGGTAAAGAATTAGGAGATTACTAATATAAATAATTTAATAGAGTAATATTAGGACTACGAGGGTAATATCTATAAACTATAGGAATATTCCTCTAATATATTTATTACTTACTTATAGTTTAATAACTTTATTAAGGCTCTTAGATATATACTTTTAATGGTATAGGCTCTAATATATATAATATATATTTAAGATATATTTAAGACTAACTAAAGAAGGGATTGATTAGCCTTAAGGATATTATATATAATATAAGGGAGTAAATTAGAAGACTTCTAATATTAATAGAGAAGAATCCCGTGAAGAAAAAGAAGGATATTACTAGAGGATCCTTCTTAATATCCTCCTTATTATTATTAAATAAGCCTTAGAAATAATAAGAAGATAATAATAAAAAGAAGAACCCTAAGAAGAGGACTAGGGAGGAGGCTAGAGATTTAGAGTATATAGCTTATAAGATATATAGCTATAAGTATAGTAATTACTAGTGTTTAAATAATAAAAAAGCCCTAAATAGATAGAAATCTAATATAAAGGTTTTATTAAGGGCTGAAGAGAATATAAAGGTAAAACCCTTATTTAAGGAGTATATTAAAAGTCTTAAGTTATAACTACCTAGTTATAAAGGGATTATCCTAGCTTTATTTATTTTAATTAAGAATATATACCTACTATAAGAGTAGGAACCTAGAAGGTCCCTATTAAAGAATATAATACTATTAACATAATAGTTACTAGGAAACTTAGAACTAAATAACTTATACTATAAGGAGTTACTTATTATAGTAACTTCTATATTAATATAGTTTCTTAATATTTACTTTATAAGAAGGGATTATAAGCTAACTATAGCCCTAGGAATAATTATCTATATAAGAGGAGTTTTAAAAATATCTATATATTATACTATTAATATAGGTAGTAAGTTATTAAATCACTAAATATAAAAATAATAATAGTTATAATTTAAAGGCGTAGTTATAAACCTCGAAAGCTATCCCTTATAGATATATACCTTTAGTATTAATAGATAGGATATCTAGGACCTAAAGCTCTTACTTACTTATATAAATCTATTAGAAGAGCTTAGATATTATTAAATAACTAATTTAAATACTTAAAGATAATTTATTATAATACTTATAGATAATTAAAGGCGTTATGAATTATATAAGGAGTACTATGAGAATCCCTTAAATAGTTAAAACTAGGAGAATGTATTATATTTAACTTCTACCCTATAGACAAGGGACATAAGGGATATACTAGTTATCTTATCTTTATTAATAGAGTAACTAGGTTTATATAGGATTATTACTTTAATAGGTACTAATTAGTATAGATCCTGAAAGTTACTCATAAGTATATCTTATACCTTAAGATATAATACCTTATTAATATTAAAGTATTTAAGTATAATAGAGAAATTAAGAGAATATACCTAATACTTATCTTAGAGCTATATAAATAAGGACTTAGTCTTAAGGTTTTAATACCTAATGCCTAGGAGTAAAATAGAGGTATAAAGCGTATAATAGTAGTTATTATAATAAAGGTGTTACGGGCTACGCCACTGCTGGCGTCTAGGCGGTGCTATAGACCCTAAGGATTCTGCCCTTGATAACTGCTCTCGCTTAACGTTCGCCCTATATCTGCTTTTCTATCGCATGGGGAACTTCCTAGAAAACTTCCCTTGTTTAGCTTAGATTACTATAATTAAGGTACCCCTAAGTTAAATAAACCTAGGCTAGCCCCTTATATATCTAAGCTCTCTCTCTACGCCCGCCTCGCTAGTTATATAGCGCGATAGATAGTAGGTAGGAAATAGGACTAGCTACGCCTATAGTAGCTAGTCTAGAAGTACTACTAATAAGTAAGGAAGCGTTTGAAGTAATTTATATAGTAATTAATAAGCTTAGCAACTAGCTCGATAGCCTAATAACTATATAGCAGCCTAATAACGAACTAACTATAGAGCTCTAGCGAGAAGTAGTAGGTAGCTACGCCCTAGCGCTGCTAATACTATCCTTATAGCTAGAGACTACCTAGGGAGCAGGAGGCGCTTAGCAATTAAAACCCCTTCCTAACCCCCCTAAGTTCGGAGGAAACTGCAATAAGTATACTATATAGGTGCAATAGATATATAATAAAGTTAGAATAGACTAGGACTTCTACCTAAGCAATTAGGAGGCCTAGTATCTTATTAACTCCTGCCTAGAACCTAAAGTATAGCTAGTAGTTATAGCCTTCTATAGCTTAGGGGGTAGTAATAGCTTATTTAAGCTAGATACCTTCTTAGTATACCTAGACTATACCTATAGCAACCCTAATATTATAAGCAAGGCTCTTAGAAGACTCTCAAAGCTTTAAATAAAATATAATAAAGCTTTCGCCTTATTCCTACCCCGCTTTGAACGCGCTATTATAGAAGTAGGTAGCATAGTATAGCTAGATAATATCTAGATCGACTACCTATATAGGGTACTATCTTATAAGCTCCTCAACTATCTAGTTAACTACCCGACCCCCTATAAGTATACTAAATATATTAGCTTTATATAAGATATTATATAGAAGCTAGAGGGATTATATTATATTCCTAATGCTTTACGCTAGCTTATAATATTTAGATCGAGAGTATTACTTACTAGAGTAGATATAGATAGGGATATTAGGATAATAGGGTTAGTACGCACCTTGCGCGAGGGCGCGGGTAAAGGTCCTAATAAAGAAACGCGCTATTATTTTAAATATAAATAGATTAGTTACCTATAAAGGGACTACTAGAAGGCTAAGAAGTTAAAGGATAGCCCTAGAGTAGCAAAAGCTATTAAGGAAATAATATATTTAGACCCGGGAGAAGTTAAAGGCAAAGAAGACCCTTTTAACTCGGGAAATAAATAACCCTAGTATAAAATCAGGTATTAGGGATAATAGAGGAAGAGCAGGCTAGTTAGGAATAGTTCTAATTAGAACATAGTATAAGCAAGCCTTTTGCAATATTAGTAGTTAGAGTTAATAAAGGCACTCCTACTAATACTTTAATAGACTGCAGATATGATATCTATATAATAATAAACTACTAGTATACCCGCCGCCTTTATTTACTATATATTAACTACTAAGCGTAGTAATTGCGAGGCTTTGCTAATAACTTAGCTTAAGCTATAGCAAAAGGCGTAGCTATATTATACCTCGAGATTAGAGGCTATATATAGCGACTCTTTGCTTATATAGTAAAAGGACTAGATGCTAACCTCTTCTTAGGGAAGCTATAGATAAAATAAAACTATATTATTTATAATATAATAGAGAAGCAGGTATACTATAGGAAGGCAGGGGTTATTATTACCCTTTAAGGATAAAAAGAACCCTAGAGAGTAAGGGAGATCTAGGAAGCCTGTTAATTTAACGCCGCCTCGTTTATAGCAATCTACTAGAAGGTTAATAAGAGCTAGCTATCTAGGCTAGAAGCGGGAATACGGGTAGTAAGCCTAAGGGATATTAAAAAAGCGCTCGAGGTGAAGAAACTAGAAGACTATTTAGAGAAACTATTATAATATATTTATAATAAATTTATAGAGCTTTTTAAGCTAGCTAAGTTATACCTCCTACCCCTAAGTCGTCCTAGTATAGATCACGAAATCTACCTCGAGTATAATACCTCTAGCTAAGAGGCGCCCTTGCCCTAGGGACCCCTCTATAGTATATCTAGGGAGGAGTTATTAGTATTAAAAAAGATACTTATAGACCTGCTCGATAAGGGTTTTATTCGGGTAAGCAAGTCTCCTACTAGCGCGCTTATACTTTTTATTAGGAAGCCTAGCAGAGGATTGTAGTTCTATTGCAACTACTAAGTATTAAATATAATTACTAAGCGAGACTACTACTCCTTACTCCTAATCTAAGAGACCCTCTAAAGGGTTAGTTTAGCGAAGTAATATACTAAACTAGATATAGTAGCTACCTTCTATAAGATTTATATAGCAGAAGGGTACTAGGAAAAGACTGCCTTTTATATATAATATAGGCTCTTTAAGTAGCTAGTCTATCTATTCGGATTGAGCAGAGCCCCTATAACGTTCTAATAATATATTAATAGCATGCTCTAGGAGTTCCTTAATAACTTTATAATAATATATATTAATAATATATTAGTCTATAGTAGCAGCTCCTGAGCAGATTATAAGCAGAAGGTGCATAAGGTTCTCCAGGCCCTCTAAGAGGCTAGTCTTAACCTCGACCTAGCGAAGTACGAGTTCTCTATAAAAATAATAAAGTATATAGGATTTATTCTAAAAGTAGGCGAGGGTATTACTTATAATATAGAGAAAGTGCGGGTAATTATCGAATAGGAAGCGCTTATTTTAGTAAAAGGATTATAAAGTTTCCTAGGGTTTACTAATTATTACTAAGTATTTATATTAGAGTACTCAGGGGTTATAGAGCCCCTTACCCTCCTAATAAAGAAGGGAGCGCTATTTATCTAGGGTAAGGAATAAGAAGATACGTTCTAGGCGCTCAAACGCTGCTTCTAAACTATATTAATACTACGTTACTTTAACCTATAAGCCCTAACTATAGTTAAGACGGACTGCTCAGGGTTCGCTTTAGGGGGGGTATTAACTTAAGAAGATGCATAAGGATAGCGCTATCCTATCGCTTTCTATTAATAGAGGCTAACCCCTGCTTAATATAACTATCCAATCTATAATAAGGAGCTATTAGTAGTAATCGCTTATTTGAATGCATAGGATGCTAAGCTAAGAAGCTACCCTAGGTTTAAGGTCCTTACTAATTATAAGGGCCTCGAATACTTTATATAAAAGCAACGTTTAATAGAACGCTAAAGTCGCTAGGCGGAGTAGTTATTAAAATATGATTTCTATTTAGAATATTAACCTAGTTACCTAGTAGCTATGCCTAATATGCTCTTATGCTATAAATAGGATGCCCTAAAAGGATAAGAGGATAAACGAGAGAAAGGGAGGGTAATATAGATAATCCCTAACTCCGCCCTAAGTAAGGTAAGGAGGATAGCAATAGTTAAAGCCCCTATTATAATAGTATTCGAGGATCTAGCCCTTTAATATATATAGAACGAAGCTTAAGCAGAAGATAACTAGTACTAAGGAGCTTATTCTATAGTAAAAAGGGGCGACCGAAGCTTCCCTCCCTAGCTAAGCCTAAAACTATAGATCGCTAAGTATAGTATTAGTACCCTTAGCTAATTAATATTTAGAGACCGGATCTAGGTATTAGGGTTAATAGATAAAAACTACCCTCGGAACGTGCTTCGAATGTAGTTAATTCAGAAGTGCTACGACTTAGTAATAACAGGCTACCCTAGTCGGCATAATACCCTAGCTATCCTAGCCTAGTAATACTTCTAGCCGGGGTAGTCCTCTATAGTCCGCTAGTTTATAAGAAACTGCGATAGCTATAGGCATAGAACGATTTAGCAATAAGCAAAATGCAGGCTTCTTTAACCTTTACTAGTAATAGAATAGCTATATTGCGATCTTACTATAGATTTTATTATAAACCTCCTATGCGTAGTAAAAACAGGGTTAAGATACCTTTGGGTAATAGTTAATAGGCTCTCTAAGATAATAACCCTAGAAGGGATGCCTTCGATAGATATAGAAATATATATAGAACGCTTTATAAATTGCTACTACTAATTTCATAGTATATTAAAGTCAATTATTAGCAATAGGGGTAGTAACTAGATGAGTTAGTTCTAGCGAAGGTTCTACGCGCTTATAAAGATCGAATAACGTTTAAGCACCGCCTTTTACCTGCAGATAGATAGAGTAATAGAACGTTTTAATTAAGAGATCTAAGCAGTCCTGCGGATAATAGTTAACTTCGCCTAGGATAACTAAGAGGTTTACTTACCCTCTATTTAACTAGCAATTAATAGCTATAACGTAGCTATAACGGGAGTGAGCCTATTCTTCTTTACTTATAGATACTACATTAACCTAGTGCTAGTAGTATAGCCCGCGCTAGAGCTATTAACCTTATGCAAGTTAGCTGCTAATAAGTTTATTAGTAAACTGAAGTCGACTATAGAGTTAGCCTAAGTAGCTATTGCTATAGCCTAATAGACTATAGAATAATTAGCAAATAGTAAAAAGATACTAATAAAACGCTACGAAGTAGGCGATAAGGTCTAGCTATTACTAGCTAACTTCTATATAGAAAGACCCTATAGGAAGTTAGACTAGCTGCACCTAAAGTATGAAGTAACTAGGGTAATCTTACTAATTATAGTCGAGTTGAACGTTCTAGGCAAGGTCTATAACCGATTTTATATTAGCCTGCTATGCTATGCTACGAATAACCCCCTTCTAGGCTAAGAAGTTAATAATCCCTAACTACCCCTGATTTTTAAAGATAAAGAGGATAAATAGGAAGTCGAGTCCGTTCTAGCTGCGCGCTAGAAGCATATAAGTAGGGGTAAGTATTATAAGTTATTAGTTAAATAGATAGGGTATAGTTAGCCTACTTAGAAGCCCCTATAATCGCTCTAAGATAACTAGGCAGTAGATAAGTATAAAGAAAAGTATAGCTTAATAGATAAGAATAATAATAACCCCTAATATATTATACTATAAGCTAAGTAGTAGTTAATAAGTAGGGGTAGGATAGAGGGATAGTAGCTAGGTAATTTATAGTTAGAGGAGTAAGTAGAAATAGGAGGCTTTATTATAGCTTAAGGCTATAAGGAGGTAGAATAGGACCTAGGCAAGCTCTAGGTAGGCAGAAGGTAGGCGGATAATAAGCAAGTAGAAACTATAGACCTAGGAAGATAACCCCTTACTCCTCCTACTCTTTATAAGTAATAGTAGTAATATTAATAAGCTAAGAAAAGGGGTTAGATTATTAGGAATAGAAGAAAGGCAGGAATAGGATAAACCTTATAGAGGACCTTAGCTATATCTAGGTAAGCCTAGGCGAGGTAATATAGCTATATCTTATTAAGCTTAACTAGAAGGGAAAGTAAGGTAGTAGTAATAGTAGAAGTACTAAGGATAGGAATAGCTAGAGAACTAGTAGAGGGCATAGGGGAAGTATCTAACTTAATAGCAGCTTTAGTAGCGCGCTTTATAGTAATATAGGTATAGACCTTATGATTCTAAATAGAAATAGCACGAAGGAGTTCTATATAAGCCTCGATCTATATAGGAAGCTATAACTATTAGTAATAACCCTAAAATATAGGAATAGCAGAGTCTTACTAAGGTCCTCTCGTTAAGGCTATAGCAAGTAAAGCAGTCTTAGCTAAGAGAAGCAAACTTCTCCTAGTAGCAAACTATACTAGGGTTGCTCTAGTAGAACGTTAGCTCTATAGAGAAGGAATAGCAGGGAAGCAATACCTATATTAATATAGGCGGACTTAATAGCCTCGTTAGAATAGTAGATATAATAGATAACGTTACTTATAATATAGTTAGTCTTATAATAGTTAAAAAGCAATAGGATAGCATACCTCGCTTAATAATATTATAATAAGCTATAATATTACTAGGCTTCTTAGCCTTAGCTATAGCGGATATATACTTCAGGTAAGGAACCTCGCGAAGAGGCCCCTAGGTCCTATCCTAGGGGATACTACTAAAAACGAGCTAGTATAGGTAGGGACCCTAGTAGAACGTTAGAAAAACGCTAAATAAGTAGAAGAATATATACTATAAGGAGCTCCCGGGCGATAGGATATATAGGAAGGGGGCGGTTAAGGTACTCGCGCAGCTCCTAGCTAGCTAGGGTATAGAGGGGATCGTCCACGAGATCGAAGTTATTAGGAGCAGCCTCCTCATAGTTAGAGAGGCTAGCAGAGGTAGAGCGGTTAGAGGGCGGGCCCTTAATAGGAAGAGGAGACTCTATCTCTTTATTAGAGTTAGAGAGGGGCTATATAGGGTTAATTATAGCAAAACCATAGGGAAAGAGCAGGTAGTAACTTATAGGGGGCGCTATTATAGAAGCGAGGGAAATTAGATTAATTAGATCTATATAAGTTAGTAATTAATAGGGGTTCGGATATAACGAACTTATACTAATATAGACTAAGAGTATACTAAAAACGCTACTAAAATAACGAGTTATTAGCTAAAATAACGTTGCAATTAATTAATTAACTTACTCTAATATAGGTTAATAGGAGGAGGAAAAAAGAGGAAGCAAATTAGGGGTGTGAAAAATCATATTATTATAATTATTACTTATAGGATATAGAGCAGCTAGCAGCCCGGATTAATATCGCTCTAGACTAGCCCTTAGCCCGTGCTTAAACCTGCAACTTACGTGAGGGCTAGGGGGAGGGGGGGGGAGGGGTATATATTATAGGCTATGCTACTGCTAGCATCTAGGCGGTGCTATAGACCCTAAGGATTCTGCCCTTAACGACCGCTCTCGCTTAATATTCGCCCTATATCTGCTTTTCTATTGCATGGGGAACTTCCTAGAAAACTTCCCTTCCTTAGCTTAGATTACTATAATTAAGGCACCCCTAAGTTAAACAAACCCGGGCTAGCCCCTCACAAAAGGCGAGAATTATAACTATTAACTCTAGGCTACTAGAGTAACTATAGCTTTAAAATACCTAAAGCTACTATATATAACTAATACCCTTAGAATTATAAGGATAGAGGACTCTTTTTAAGGCTTTTTATACTTACTTTTAGCTACAAGAGTTCTTAATACCTAAAGTTTTATATATGAGCCTATAGCTATAAGGCCTTTATACTTACTAAGGAAGCTTAACTTTAAGAAAGAAGACTTAAGTATCTATCTCTAAGGGTATAGATTGAGTATCTTATTAGATATAGTTTAATAAATTAATATTAAATATAAAACTTATTAAGAAACTAGTATATATTATAAGAGATATAATATTTAATAAATAATAATTTAGTAATAGATTATTATAAATAACTCTTAACGACTTAAGGAAATTAACCTTTAAGAGCTTAGATAACATCTTAATTTAGTTTAAAATATATAAGAGGAAATCAAGCCTTAATAAGAAGTTAAGCGAAGTCTAATAGAGTTAACTAATAACTCTACTAATAATAATATCTATAGCGAAATTAAAATACTAGGAGAGATAATATTAGTAGAGGAGGAATATAAAGTAGATAAACCTTATTTAGACTCTGGAGAGAATAATTTAGAGGAATAAATAGATATAAGTTAAAATAACTTTATAATACTATTAAGAACTCTATTATTATACTTAGCGATATTGAGCAAAGGTATAAAGATATTTTAAATAAAATTAGGTTATAAGAGATATCTTAGTAACTTTTAATTAATCCCTATACTAAGGATTATATCGTTAGTAGTATTTATAGTAAGTATAGACTAAGGATCAAGAGCTTTATATTATTAAAAGGATATTTATTTAGAGATCGACATAGACTCTAGGGAATCTAATAATAAGATAGAAGGTATATAAACTGGGTCTATAATTAGGAAGGTAATTATAGATCTACTACTTTTGCCTTATTACTATTTAGATCTTAGGAATTATTTATATAGGTAGGGGTTCTATAAGGCTAAAAGATCTTATCTTCAAAGCTATAATTAAATAAGAATATAATTAATAATTAAAGTAATAAAAGAATGAAAATAATAAAGCCTTAACTACTAATAGCTATATATTTATAAATTAGATAAAGAAGGTAAGCTTAAGAAGTTTAAAGCTTAACTTATAATAAAAGGAGATTAATAAGTAAAAGATATAGTTTAAGATATATATATAGCTATATTTATAAGACTTTTAGTTTAAGTATTATTAGTAATTAAAATAAGGTTTAACCTTAAGCTAAAGTAATATAATACTATAAATATATTTATATATATAAATCTTAATAAAGAGATCTATATAGAGTATTAAGTAGGATATAGGGATAAATATACTATCTTTAAGCTAAGTAAAGCTCTATGTAAACTTACAAGATTACCTCTTTTATAGTAATACTATCTTTAGAAGGGACTTTAAGATATTAAATTTAAATATATTAGTAAGGAAAATTACTATTAGTATAAGAACTACTTAATCTTCTTTTATTATATTAATAACTATTATTCTAAAATAGAAGAGGAGGAAGTAAGCTAAGATATTTAGAAGATAAAAGAGAAGTATTACTTTAAAGGTAGTAATAATCTTAAATAGTTCTTTGGTATAGAGATTACTTAAGATTAACTAAGTTAAAAGCTCTAGATATTATAGAAATTATAGATTAATAAGATCTAGAAATATCTAGGCTATAAGATATCTAACTAGCTACTACAAAAGACTTATTAAATACATATAAATATAGAAGACTTAAAACCTTACTAGTTATAAATGTCTCTAAAGTAAATAGTTATATACTAATAAAAAATTAGATTAATATTATATATAGCTATTATAATAAGACTATATAGCTTTTATTGTAAGCTAACTTACTCGTTTTAATTATAATCTAAGCGATAAATATTAATAAGTAGTACATTAAATACTTATTTACTTAAATAATATAAAGACCTCTATCTTAAGTTTAGTATAGATAAGGGAACTACTAAAGATAGCTTAATTATTACTTTAGACGCTAGTTTTGCTAACACCTTAGTAGATTATAAAAGCTTATAAGTATTTATAATAAAACTCTATAGAGGAGTCATTAGTTAGAGAGCGAATAAGTAGGATATAGTAACTATATTAATAATAGAGGCTAAACTACTAGCTTTATGCTAAATAGTAAAGGAAGGATTATTTATAAGCTATTTAATTATAGGGCTTTGAGATTAGTAACCCTTACTACTAAACGTTAAGATCTAGGTTAATAGTTAGTAAATAATTAACTTAGTTATAAAAGAACTAGAGCGCTTAAGACTATAACTTCGCTATATATAGATTTATAATTATTAGCTATAATAAGAGGTTAAAGAAGGCTAAATTAACGTTAAATATACCCTATTAGTAGAGCTTATAGTAGATAGACGTATGAAGTCTCTCTAGTAATAAAAATATATAAATTTTATTAAACAGATAAATCTAGTAGAGAGAAATAATAATAATATTAGAATTAGTTAGGTCTATAAGTAATTATTAGAAGACCTTACTAGGTATTAATAAGAATAATTTATAAAGTAGGATATAAGATAATAATAATAGTCTACCTATTTATAGATTAATAACTTTATTTTAAGTACTACTTATTATTATTAACCTTAGAGTATATAAGTCTAACAAGAAAGGGGAATATAATTATAAGGGGAAGGAAACTTATCTTAACCCCTTATGCTAGTATTGATAAGATACTATTAGGTTATTATATTATTATCTCGCCCTTTAAGTAGTAACGCTATTATGGATCCTAATAGAGCTATATTATACTAAAGAATAGAAGTTAATATAGAGTAAACGCTTCTTATATACGCTTAATTATTAATATTAAAGGGAAATATTACGAATCCTTATACTATATATACTAATATACCTATAAAAGATATAATAAACTATAATAAACCCTATTTTAACAATTAAATAAATATTTAAATTGAGACCTATAAATCGTATAGATTATAAGGTATATAGGGACTTAAGGTAATATCCCTAATGATAATACTCTAGAGGAGATAATAAGCGTATAATATAGTTATAAATACTAATATACTTATAATAAGGAAGAATAATAGAGATTAATAATAGTATTTAAATCCGAATAACGCTCTAAAGACCTTAATAAAGGGTTATATAGAATACTTATATATTATCTAATAACGTTTAGTAAAGTCTAAATAGCCTTATTAGAGAAGGCGTATTAAACAATATAGGAAGTTCTATAGTTAAAATAATAATACGGGAAGCTCTATAGCTATAATATATATATATATATAAGTCTTAGAATCCCCTTACCTAAAACTATAGGGAAGGACCTAACAATAATATTAATATATTACGTACTATTAGGTTCGGAGTTATACCGCAGCCCCTTTATAAAAAGACTATAATAAATTTACTTAGTTCGTAGGTATAATTCGGGAAATATTATATAAGTATTTTAGCTTATACCCTCTACTACTTAAGGAAAATAATATAGGAACCCTATATATTCCTACTTAGAAGCAAACCCTCTAACTATTACTATATAAAGTCAGATATATGCTATACCGGGGCTAATTATATTAGAGCTAACCGGGCTACTAAGGCTCTCATAGCCTAGAAATACCCTTACTAAACCTTCTAGTAAGGTACTATGAAAGCTACTATATAAGATAACTCCTTAACTTCAAAGGTTAACCTTCTACTAAGGTACTATAAATACTATTATATAAGAGATAACTCCTTAACTAAAGAGGTCTTTCCTAAGAGGTTCTTATAGCTAGAAGTATAAGAAGCTCTATTATTATAAGTAAGGCCTTCTACCTCTCCCTCTTCCTCATCCTTATCTCTTAACTATATTAATACTAGACCTTATATATAAATATACTAAGCCTGAGCGAGGCATGCCCTTTAGTATAAATAATATATAGGGGATCGCTTGAGAGTTTAGTATTAATAAGATTAATAAAACCTACTCCTTTATTAACTACTCTACTATATATAGAGAGCGTGTTATTAATATAGCTCTTAAGAGGGCTTATTTTAATACCCCTATAGGAGATCTTATAAGGTATAATAATATTATAGCTAAGTAAGCTAACTTAGTAGCAGAAGCTAAGCGGGTCGTTATATAGCCTATAGAGTAGCCCTTCTTCGAGCAGGTCCTCTATACTATTAAGGCAGAGGCAGCCTAGGCCCATTAGGGGAACGTCGGTAAGGATAGCTTGCGCCGACTGTGACATAGAGAGAGCGTTGCTAATAATAGCTATTATATACTATAAACAAGCCTACTAAATCTAATATATCTAATTAACTATCCTTAGAGACTACTAACCTAGTTCTATAAGCTATTAAGAATAGAGTAGTAGCTTAGTACTACTTATTACCTATAGACTAATAGAGGCCTAGAGAGGATAAACTAAGAGATCTAAGCCTATCTATATAACTATATCACTTACTTATAGAAAGACTAGGTATATAACCTCCTAGTAGCCTAACTAGCGCTTTATAGCTATAATAACAGTATTATTAGAATAAGTAGCTTTTTCTTAGATTATAAATACTATCTAGAACCTATTCTAGTTAAGGAAGTAGATCTAGTAAGCCTAAAGGGCCCTTATAAGGGACTAGTATATAAGCTAGTAATAAGGCTTTGGGATATAATAGATATAGCCTAATTAACCCTTACCTCAGTGCAGTAACGCTATAAGGAAGTAGCTAATATAAAGCGCTAGCCTATAGAGAGACTAGAAGTAGGTAATAAAGTCTAGCTTTATATAGGCCACTATAGATCCCCTATGCTATATAAGAAACTGGATTGATTGTACCATAAGTATACCGTTATAAAGGTTATCTCACTATATATAGTAGAGCTTAACGTGCCAATGGCTATATACCCACGCTTGTATGTGGACACCCTAAGGCGTGCTGGCAATAACCCTCTACCTGGACAAAGGGTAGATGATAAGCTAGCTCTCCTAACCTAGGCTAAGTAAACGGGTAGAAGGACGGTAGTGGTGAAGTAACGACTTATCGACTACCTCGTCAAGCCAAGCGCCAACCTAAACGCAACGGTCTGCATTTCGGCGCGCTGCCCGTAGACTGGGCCCCTGTTACTAAAGCTCATTCGGGTGGGAACACGGCCTAACAGTCGTAGCAGAAATAACTACAAGAGTAATGATAATCCCGAGAGTAGTTGATATGCATAATAACCAGAATAAGTAGAATGAACATTCGATGAGACAAGAATACCGGCAACCTCTAAACCCTTTGCAATAGGAGAACATTGTCTCATTGTAATCGAAGTAAGCGCGTTGAACAGGAAAATAAACCAAGTGCTGGAACTTTCGGGCCAGCGTGTCAGATAAACCTATGCCACCTCACTACGCCCCAAGGTACGGCGAAACCAGCGGCATTCCGCTCTCAAGAAGAGCCTCGATATACGCAGTGATGAGCGGGTCCAACCCGCGCCGTCCCGCGTGGACCAGCCACTCCTCCATGTCGGCCTCTTCGAACTCCCCGCCGTAGATGGTCTCCATGTGCGCCCGGAAGTTTGCAAAGGGTGTCTTGACGCCGCCGGAGTGGTGGCGGAAGCTAATCAGTGACGACGTTGCGTCGGCGACTGCGGCGTCAGCCGCAGGGCGGGCCAGCTCGATGGCGGCGGTGACGATGTTCCCGATAACGACATGGAGCTGTGCGAAATCCAAGAAGCCCTTTGCGTTTCGGAGACGCGGCACGCAGCGCATGGCGAGGGAGTAGCGCAGGATGCCGTTCATGGCGTCTGAGTTGGGAGCCTGGTCGCTGACGAGGGTGCAGGAGCGGTGGATGGCGATCTTGAGTCCCGTCGCGGCTTCGCGATTCTGGAGACGGTCCGCCAGATTCTCCAAGAACACCTCGCCGGCCCACTTGCTGGCCGTGTAGCCGTCGGTTCCGTCGACCGGTGGTTTAAACTCTCGGAGCGAGGCCGGCGGCCGGGGCGTGTCGGCGTCGCCGGTCAGCAGCAGACAGCGCGGGCTCGAGAGAAAGAGAAGGGGTATCGCGCGTGGGAGGGCTATGGAGGCAAGTAAGTGCAGGGCCTCGACATTGGGACGGCGGAGGGTGTCGAAGCGATTGAGGCAGTGGCCATGGGCGCCTGTGTGAATAACGACGTCGACCTTCTGCGTGAGGGTGTCTCGCTCCGTTGGTGTAAGGCCCAGCGTCGGCGAGAGGAGGCTGCCGGTGTAGTATGTAACCTCGGCGGCGGAGTCAGAGAGCCGGAGCTGGTCGCCGTGATGGTCGGACGGCATGGCGATGCTGTGCACCTTGCGGACCGCGGGATGATGTAGGAGAGCTGTCAGAATATGGCTGCCCGGAAAAGACGATGCTCCGGTCAAGAGCACCTCGATGCCCTCGGCCTCGGTCTTGGTACCAGACATGGTGTTTGTCTCGATCTGCTTGATCTGGTCAAGCAGCCATGACGGCACAGCTGTCTCGGCATCCCAATCTATAGAAGTGTTTCTCTCCCGGCCAGCTTCGACGTCCGAATCGTCAAACACTGCATGGGTCATGGCACGCAAGGTCGTGGTCTCGTACATGCGCTTCGTGCTAATGTCCACGCCGGTGGTGTCCTTGATGGCCCGTTGAAGCTTCATGAGCAGGAGTGAGTTGCCGCCGCACAGGAAGAAGTCGGAGGAGGGCCCTATGCGCTTGTCGCCGAGCCCGGGGAGCACTCGCTCCCACAGCAGACGGAGCTCGCCCTGGCGAACCGTCAGCTTTTCCGCTGTCTCGTGCGCGACCGCTCCACCGCCAGACTCGGCTTTGTGATCTGGGCTCCTCTCGGGCAAGGGAAGACGGGCAATAGCCTTGCGATCCAGCTTTCCATTGGGTGTTGTGGGCATCGTCTCCAGGATGTAGATGGCCACGGGGATGAAGGCCTGCGGCAACCTGACACGGGCGAGGACCTTGGCTAACCCCACGCTTTGTTGGTCCTCCCCAGCATTCTCCGGCTTAGCGAGAGTGGAGTGAGCGATGAGGACGTCATCCTCGCTGCCATCCAGGCGACGTCGAGAAACAGCAACAGATGCGAAAACGCCATCCGCCGCCGCGAGAACAGCTGCTTCGACTTCTCGCAGATCGATGCGCTGCCCTCGGAGCTTGATCTGCGAGTCGCCGTCGAGCCGGCCCAGACACAACAGCGTGCCGTCGGCCAGCAGGCGGCCCTTGTCGCCCGTGCGATACACCGTACCGGTCATGCCCGGGACACCGGTGACGAATCGGGCGCGAGTGAGGTCCGGATTTTTGAGGTAGCCGAGAGCAACGCCCGCGCCGCCGACGCAGATTTCGCCCGTGTACCCGATCGGTTGAGGAGACCCGGCGGCGTCGACGATGCAGAGGGCGTAGTTGGGAAGAGCCTTGCCGACGGCGTATGGCCTCCAGGTCGCCGAGGGGGCGTCGGAGGAGGCCACGCACGAGGCCGTTTGACTTTCCTCCGCCTCACCATCGAGCGGAATGGGCTGGAAGGTGGCTGCGGCGGTGATCTCGGTCGGCCCGTAGCAGTTCGTCAGACGCATACCCGAGATGCCGAGACGGCGTAGTTCGGTCGTGAGCCGGGGTGGCACCTGCTCTCCCCCCGAGAAGACGAGACGCCAGGCGGCGGCTCGTGACAGCTCGCCAGAGGCTGCGTGTATCCAAGCTTGGTATTCTGTGGGCGTGGCAATGGTCATGGAGACGGACTCGCGGCGCACCAGGGCCGCCAGGGCGACGGGGTCGCGGCGGATGTCGCTGGGGGCGATGAGAAGACGGGCCCCGTTGGCGAGGGCTGAAAAGGTCTGGATGAGGGCCATGTCGAAACCGAGGGAGCTTTGCTGTAGGATGCAATCGTGGTGGTCTATGCCAAACGCCTGCGTCTTGAGGGCGACGTGATTGGCAAAGTTGGACTGGGTGAGGATGACGCCGTTGGGGATGCCGGTTGAGCCGCTGGTGAAGAGAAGGAACGAGGGAGACGTTGCTGACTGTGAAGACGTCTGGTTATCGTTCAATCCATTCTTGTGAACATGGTCCTCCTGGGAAGTATCCATATCCATCTGGACGGCTCGCAGCCGCTCTCCTCCAACGCCGGCGTCCCGCAATGCCTTGACACGCTGCTCCGTTGGCCCATGGAAAAGCACAAGTACGGGCTCGCATAGCCGGATCATGTCCGAGTGACGAGAGTCGGGCAAACTGACGTCAAGGGGCACGTATACGCCGCCTGCCTCGAGAATAGCCAACATGGCGACGATGCTGTCTATCGACGGCTCGCACAGCATGGCAACATGACACGCGTCAACACCGGCTTCTTGAAGGCGGCGTGCCAGACGGCTGACCCGGGCTGCTAGTTGAGTGTATGACACGCTTGCCGCCGCGTCCGTGACGGCTGTTCGGTGGGGATGTAGGCGACACATGTCTCGCACGCGGCGGGAAATAGGCATCGGCCCCACCCCGGGGCCGGCCGCGACATCGACCCACTCAAAACGGGTCTCGGCGCCCCGGCCAGCTTCGATAGCGCGGAGAAGTCGCGGATCCGTCTCATCATGCAAAGACAGGCTGTGCACCGGCGCCCACGGATCTCGCGCAACGGCCTCCAGGAGCCGCAGATACGCATCCAGAAGCGACCGGCACGCGTCGGGGCCGTATAGGGCAGCCGAGCACCATATCTGAGCGAGACAGCCCGACGGCGTCTCGAAGAAACCCAGGCTGACGTCGTACGGGTTCTCGGCCTCCTTGGCGCCGTGCCAGGACAGGTGCATGCGGGCGTCGGTGCCGAGGGGGAGGTCCCAGATGTCGATGCCGCCGGCGCCGGAGGTGCGGTAGTTGATGGCGGCCTGGAAAAGCGGGTGCGACTCGGTGGCGCGCGGGGCGGCGGCGACGTCGAGGATGCGGTCGAAGGGAACTGCGCCGTGGGCGAAGACGGCCATGGCTTTGTGGGAGGCGGCCCGGGCGATTGATGCGAAATCGGGGCCGGGTTCCGAGTCCGATCCGGGGCTGCTGGAGCCGGACGGGACGGTGGCGCGCACGGGCAGCATGTTGACGAAGCAGCCCAGCGTATTCACGAAGCGCTCGTCGCGGCGGTTCGCGTCTACCACGCCGACGCAGACGTCGTCGACACCGGCGAGACGAGCGAGGAGGACTTGGAAGCTGGCAAGGTGGACGTGGAAGGGGCTGACACGCAACCGTTGGCTCAGCGACTTGACGGCCTCGAGCTGCGCCGGAGTGAGTTCCCGGTCCAGGTTGTGGGCGCTCTGCGGCTTTCCTTGCTGCCGACGAACCAGAGACGATCGGTCCGTCCCGCGAGCCATGGGGAGCAGAGGGAGCGTGTCGGGCAACGAGGACGCAAACTCGGCGCGCCAGAAGGCGAGGTCTTCGTCCAGCACCCCCGTGGCCTCCTCGCCGATCTGGTGCAGGGAGTAGTCGACGTACGAGAGGCCGCGGCCGATGGGGTCGAGGGGTTGCATGCGGTACGCGCGGTCCACGTCGCGCCAGAAGAGGGCCACACTCCAGCCATCCAGAGTGATGTGGTGGTATCCGAGCACGAGGTAGCCGTACTCTTCTTTTGCGTTTTCGTCTGTCCGCTGGTCGTCCTTGAGGCTCAAGAGGGCAACAGCCATGGTCTGTCCACGCCCGAGGTCCCACGCATGAGTTTTGAAGCCTGCGAGTGTCTGGCGCAGCGCCGTTTGAATGTCGTCCCGAGCATGTTCCGTGTGGGTGAGGCGGATCGCCGACTCGGACGGGGCGGCAACGCGCTGCATCGGATGGCCGTCTTCGAGACGGGGATAGTAGCATGTCCGGAGGCACTCGTGGTGGCCGGCTACCATGCGGAGAGCGTGCCGGAGCCGAGCCGGGCTGACGCGGCCCTGCAGCCGGTAGTAAAAGGCATTGTTGCAGGCCGCTGGATTGTCCGAGTGCTTGTGCACGAACCAGAAGCGCGACTGCGCGGCCGACATTGGGGCCTCCCTGATGATGACGGGCTCAGGGGCCGCGTCTTTTGTGTCTTTGATCTCGTCCTCGGTTTCAACCTCGTCATTGTCCGAGGTGGCCGCTTTGGGCGATTCAGACCCGGATCCAGAGTTGTCCGCGAAGCTGCTGCTGCTGCTGCTGCTGCTATCTGTTGAGACGGCGTTCGAGTCGACAGTGATGGGAGTGGCGGTACTCGGAACCTTATGGTCATTGGCAGACTCCGTGGCAGGTTTGCTTGAGATCTGGCCAACAACCGCCTTACGGCCCTTGGTCTGCTCCTTGGTCTCATCCGCCTTGGGAGGCATCTCCTTGCGGTCAGCCAGTATCTTCTTAGCCGCCTTGACCGAGACCTGCAACACCGTCTCGCCGCCCAAGATGTTCACAATCGGCACCTCCGTGTCGAGCTCCTTGAGGAACCAAGTCCGGATCTCGACCGCCACCAGCGAATCAATGCCCAGGTCAACAATGGAACGCTCCAGGCCGTTTCGCTCGTGAACTGCGCCAGCCGGTAGCTGCAGCATTGTTTCAAGCTTGGCCCCGAATGCCGCCGCCACGATCGTCACGGCATCGTCCTCCGTCTCGGCCGCGACAACTCGCTCGCGCACGCCGGAGGCTCCGGAGCGGCCGTCGGCGTGTTGTTTCTGCTGCTGCTGCTGCGGGGAATCGGTCGATGGGGCGCTGTATGGATGCATGGCCATGAGACGGGGATCCGACGTCCATACGGCCTTGGAAACTTGGCTGAGCTGCATGGGCGCGGTTGGGGGCGCGAGGCCCATGGTAATGTCGTGTTCAATGTCCAGACCGGAGCTCGAGACAGACTCGGCTCGGCTCGACCTCACAGCCATGGCAAAGGCGTCCTGCACGTCCGTCTCGGACAACGGCGTGAGACGGATGCTCCGGAAGTGGTCGGCCAGCTGCTTCTCCTTGGCGAAGCGGGTGATGTACCCCGTGTCGGCCACCCAGCCAATGTGTACCACCGACGCAGGCAAACCCCTTGCGCGCCGGCTGGCGACAACAGCATCCATGAACAGATTGCCGGCGTGGTAGTTCGCCTGCGCCACGTTGCCAATGGTGCTCGCCGCGGACGACGTAACGATGAAGAAGTCGAGCGGCTCGGCGCCCTCGTGGAAGACGGCGTCGAGGTTCTCCGTGCCCAGAACCTTGGCCGCCAGCGTCTCGTTGAGCTGGTCCGCGGTCATGTCGAGGAACATGGCGTCGTGGAGGACCATGGAGAGGTTGCAGACACCCGCGATGGGCGGCATCGTCCCGCGCAGCCTGGCTATGGCGGCGTCGACCTGCTCGCGCCGTGTCACGTCGACCGCGAGGGTGTGGACCTGTGCGCCGGCGCGGCGGGCTTCGGCCTGGAGGCCGGGCTCCGGCTTGGCGCTGCGGCTGGTGATGACAATGTGTCGCGCGCCGTGGTGGATCATCCAGCGGGTGAGGGATAGTCCCAGGCCACCGGAGCCGCCCATGATGATGTAGGTCCGGTCTGGCCTGAGGAGTCCGCGGGGGTCGACGTCGGCTTCGGGCGGTTGTACGGCTAGCGGCAGGGCATCTCGGCTGCGCCAGTCGCAGAGATATTGCTGGCGAGAGAGGGTGGTTGCGTGTTTGCCGGGCAAGTCGACAGCCTTCGTGACCGTTACCGCGGCGCTGTCGCCGGCGTCCTCCACGATCGCCTCTTCGATATTGGCTGACTTGTACAGAGTTTCGAAGCTGTCTCTGGCAGACTTGGTTTCTGACTGTTGCGGCAGGAATTGCCGCAGTAATTCGCCGTTGAAGGCAATCTTCTGACAGCCGAGCGGCAGATATGCCTTCACTTGCTCCTGCATCCCGCTTCGGGCGTATTCCAGCTCCGAGGAGCAATCTACAAACAAGTCGACGCGGTGTGGAAGATAGTGCTTGGACATCCGTCTCGACATGTTGGCGTGGACGCGGATCCAGCCCGGAGGGGTTTCTCCCTCAGTCCTGGAAGTGACGCAGCAGATGTCCACCCCGTCAATCTCTGCCTTGAGCTCGGTCTCAAGCTTCACGGCCACTTCCCTCGTCGGGTTGAACAGCAATACGACGACCTTTGGCTCGGCATCAGCTGTTGTCGCCCGGGCTTTCGCGTGATGGATCACGGCACGGCGGAGCAGTGCATCGGCAACGGCCCTCATGAACGTCGGGGTGCAACGCGATGCATCGACCTGAACTTGCTGCTCTGGGCCAAACGACCTCCTCGAAACATTGGTAGAGCTGAGTGCCATGGCGTATCCAGCATCTGCAGGTCCACACACAAGATAGACCGAGGACCCTTGCTCGTGAGAGGGGATGTGCAACCCGTACGCGACGTCTATCTGCACGCCGCCCCGGTTGTGTTCAACGAACCGACGCAGCTCCATCCGTCCGTTCACGTTCGCGACAGCCTCAACGGCAAGGTTACTCGCATCAGTCGTCCTGAGGATGGGCCGACTGCGCGCGGCAAACCGCTCGTTCAGCGCCGTGGCGGGCATCACGCGAGGGATGCGGACCTCTCCGTCAACCGAGACCTCGTACTCGGGCTCGATGGACCAAAGCGGTAGAGGATCATCTCGTCTCTCTCCGTCTCGACGATCAATCATATGGCACAGGCGCAGCAATGCCTCAACGCAACGCCGGGCGTCGGTGGCCGGACCAGCGCCCGCCTCGAGCCCGAGAACCTGCACGCTGAGGTGTGGCATCTCCTTGGGCACCACGCGAGTGATACCGCGTATCATACTGGCACGGTTGGGGGAAGATGTGCCAGCTGTCGTCACCCACACCAGGCTTGAAGCAGACATGAAGAGGTGCTGGAGACGGCGAAGTCGCGTTTCCGACATGGGGAGGGTCGCAAACAGAGGCTCATCCGCATCGTGCAGGCACAAGACGTCGGCTCTGTTGAGACTGATATCATCGAGGTCGATTTCGTCGATGCTTGGTATGACACGCAGACGAGAGCGCCACGTAGCCGGTAGTAGCCGGGTGATTTCGTCGACAACGCGGGCAGTAGTAAGTCGCCGGCCCCCAATAAGTACCAGCGGCGACGAGCGAGGCGTAGGAAGGTCAGTGGGCGCCACGAAATCGAGCGGGCTACGGAGTCGGAGCACATCCGAGTCGACAGCCTGGCTGACGATGCACGACGTGACGTGGCGGCTCTCGTCCGGGCTATCGAGCAGTACGGTGTCGGCGCCCGAGAACCCGGCCCGGCCCAGCAGCCGGTGCCACTCCAGCACCGAGACGGTGGGGCCGAGCCGACGGGACGGCTCCGTGCTCTGCCACCATCCAGGCAGCCCACCAAAGAGGAAGCCAATCATGCTCTGCGTACCCGTCGTCTCGAGCAGCACGAGATATCCTCCCGGTCTGAGTAACGTTCTCGTGCGAGCAAGTGTGTCCTCGAGACTGAGGGTCGCGTGCAGCACGTTGGCCGCGATGACGACGTCGTAGCTGTGCGGCGTGAGACCCTGGCCGGCCACGTCCTGCTCGATGTCGAGAGTGCGGTACGCAACGCGGCCAAATGCGGCGAATTTCTCCGCGGCAGACGGGAAAAAGGCGGGCGAGACGTCGGTGAAAGTGTACGAGTCGTACAGGTCGTCGACGGCACTCAGGACGCTCCATGTTGTGCCGCCCGTGCCGGCGCCGATCTCGAGCATGTTGCACCGCGGAAACTTGAAGGCGATTTGCTTCATCAGCTGGCCGACTGCGCGGTTGGTCGCTACGGAGGTGTTGTTCTGCATGTAGAAGCGGTTGAGGAGGTCGTCTTGCTGCATGACTTGGAGGAGGAGGTGTGGCTCGCCCTGCACCACCCGGGCCAGTGCGCCGCCCACGGCATGAACCAGCCGGAATTCGACCTTGTCGTTATGCTCGAGGTCTAGCGCGGCCATGTCCTCTGGTCCATCTGATAGCCACGCCGTACGGACTAACGGGTGTCGGCCCTGGCGAACCAAGTCGAGGTGGTGCGCGAACGCCTCGAGCATGCGCCGGTGGTACCATTGCATGCTGTCCGCCTCCCCGGGACCAGGCGGCGGCGGCACTTCGACCTCGTCTAGAACACGCCTGACATACCACAGCGTAAGTCTCTCTGTGGCCTCGTTAACCCGCAAAGTTCGCTCATCCTGGACGGGATCACGTGGGGGCAACGCCAAACCCATGACGGACACATCACGACCGTGTACTGTCCGGCAAAAGACGTGCCGGTCCTGCGAGGCATCCAGACCACCGGCCGCCCGGGTCCGGAGTCCCTCAACCTGTGCAAAGGCACATATTCCTGCGGCCTCGCCATCGACATACAGGCTGACGTCGCCATCTAAAGTGGCACCCGTGGCCTCGGTGACCCATGCGTCCATGTGGCATGTAATCGAAGATGTTGCGGCGTTTCCGGTTGCCACAGGCACGTTTGCGTCGATGAGCACGCGGTCGATGTGCGACGGCAGCATGGCCCTCTGCAGCATAAGAGTGGCGGGGTGTGCGTGTGCGACAAACAATGCTTGGAACGCCACGTCGAGGATGACGGGATGCAGCACGTACGAGCTTCTGCCAACGCCCAGCGACCCAGCGTCCGCGTCGAGTTCGGATTCGGCGGGCCATGTAGCCGTGGCGGCCGCATACCCGAGGGAACGGTCGCAACTCTCCAAAGCGGCAAACGCATCCCGGTAATCGAGGCCGATCTTGCCAAACATGTCGTGGATTGCATCACCGTCGACGTGGACGACCGTGTCTGGGATCGGCTCGCGGGGCGGCAGAACCGGGGAAGTGGGGCCGGTTCCGGACCCGACGGGGCCGAGATGGATGATGATGCTGCCGCTGCAGGTGTGCATCATAGCCCCAGTCACCTCGTTCGGGCATGCGTAATACGAAAATCGCGCTCGCACGACCTGCGCGGCCTTGTCTATGGTATCATGGTCATCAGCAGGCAAGATTTGCACCGTGAATAACGTCTCAACACCGTCTGCGTTGTCCGGAACCACCACCGGCCGGAGGATGTCGACATCTTCCACGGCAAGTCGGGCAACAGGCCGACCTCCGGCAACGTACTGCGCAGACTGGGCAGCAATCGACACGTATGCGGCGCCGGGTAACAAGACCTCGCCCAGCACCTCGTGGCCGCGCAGCCAGGGTATCTCGCGCAGGCGCAGCACGTTGCGCCATCGCAGCTCGTGGTCGTTGTCGTCCGGGGCCCGCCGTCCCAACAACTCATGCGCCGTGTCGGCGAGCGTGCGGTACCGCGCCGAGATGCGCGACTCGCGCCAGTACACCCGATCGTGGTCCCACCCATAGCCGGGCAAGCCCTCAAGAATCTTTGGCGTTGCGGACGTCTCGCCCTCGCCCCAGATACTGCGATAGCCTCTGAAGTTGACATTCGCCGGACCGAGCTGTTCCCAGACGGTGCCAACGGCCTCCTGCATGGCAGCTACGTCACTAGTCTTGCGCCGGAGAAGACTTGTGTAAGACGGAGCCGCTCCGTAAGCCGTCTTGAGCGTCTGTTCGACGGGACCCTTCAGCGCCGGGTGCGGTCCCAACTCGATCGCAACATCAAAGGGACCGCCGTGCCACACAGCTGACTCGAGCGCTTGCGAGAACTTGACCATCTGCACCATGTTTGCAACCCAATATGGGCCCTTGAGCGCAGCCATCAACTCGGACTCGCCGCCTTTCCGGACCAGGCGCGCGTCACCACGAACGCTGGAGCTCCACACGCAAGCATCTCGTCCTCTGTCTTTCCCAGGGCTGACGACGATGTTGCACGCAAGAAGGGCTTGGAGGTAGGCGTCGGCGCATGCGGCCATGTGGTGCGAGTGATACGCCGTGTCAACCAGCAGCGGCCGCGCAAAGACGTTGTCCCGTTCCAGCTGCTCCCGTGCCTCGCCGATAGCATCGCGGTCCCCAGATAGGGTACAGCTCTGCGGCGCGTTGCTGGCGGCCACGACCAAACGGCCAACAAACTGCGGCTGCCGACAGAATTCAGAAGCCGCCCGCAACGACAGCCCGACGGCCAGCATACCGCCGCCCACCCCGGTGCCGGCGCGGGCCAGATGAGCGTAGAGGCCGCGGTAGTAGGCGATCTGCATCGCGGCCTCGCGAGAGATGAGCCCTGCCGCGTAGGTGGCCGCGATCTCACCCGACGAGTGACCCACGACGGCGTCGAGACGGATGCCCGACGCAGCCAGCACGTCCAACTGGGCAATCTGCAACGCCGTGCAGAGCGGCTGCGCCAACTCGGCCTCGCCTAGGCGTGATACGTCTGCTTCTTTGGCCAGCTCGTCGATCAGGGACCACGTCGGCGCGCGGCCGTGACCCGCTGGCAGCTTGTGTTGCAAGACGGCGTTGCACGCTTCGAGACTGCGTCGGAAGAGTGGTGAGGCGGCTGCAAGCTCGCGGCCCATGGTAGCCCATTGCGCGCCTTGGCCTGTAAAGACGCCGAGGATGCCCGGTGTCTCTGCCGGGTCGATGAGGCGCGGGACGGTGCCGACATCGCCGGCCTTTGCCTTGCCGGCGTGACCTGTCACGAACCTGGCCATGGCATCCAGCATATCTTGGCTCGTTCCGCCCGTGAAAAAAGTGCGAACACGAAGCGTTGAACGGTTAGTCTGCAGGGCCCGACTCAAATCCCGAAGGTCCAACGAGTCGGCGTGCTTCTCGCAGTGCTCCAGGTATGTCCGCACGTTGCGTAGCAGGGCCGGACCAGACTGTGCGGAAAACAGCAGAGGACCGATTGCGCCGCCCGACTGCTTCCCCGTCTGTTCGTTTTCTTGCTCGTCCGCTGCCTCTGGCAAAGCTTCAATGATGGCGTGGGCGTTGGTGCCTCCGAACCCAAAGCTGTTGACGGACGCGCGCATCGGTGTGCCCGTGGGCCTCGCCGGCCACGCCAGCGCCTTGGTGGCGATCTCAAGTGCACCGGGACCGTAAAAGGGGGCGATTTTGGGGTTCAGTTGGCTGAAAAGCATGTTGGGCGGCACGGTCTTGTGCTTGAGCATAAGTAACACCTTGATTACCCCGGCCAGCCCGGCGCATCCCTCCGTGTGACCAATGACGGTCTTGATGCTCCCCACGACAAGGGTTTTCGGCTCTGCGCCATCGGTCTGTTCCGGTTCGGATTGAGCATTGTGTTTCCGACCGCCGAAGAAAACGTCGTGTACGGCGCGGGCCTCCACCGGATCGCCGGCCTGCGTGCCCGTGCCGTGGCACTCAAAATACTGGGGCCGATCCGCTTCCCGGAGTGGGTCGAGCCCCGCTCGGCGGTACGTGCGCCGAATCAGATCCGTCTGGGCCGGCGCGAACGGCATCGTGATTCCCGGGCTCTGACCATCCGAGTTCACCCCCGTTGCGCGGACGACACCCTGGATGGGATCGCCATCAGCTAGCGCTTTGGCGAGCGGCTTCAACAGCAGCGCTGCCACCCCCTCGCCGCGGCCGTAGCCGTTGGCTGCCGCGTCCCACATGCGGCACTGCGAGTCCGGCGAGAGCATCTGGAGCTTGGACTCGGCGATGTATGGACCGGGGTCCATGATGAGGTTCGTTCCGCCCACAATCGCTGCATCGCAGTCGCCTGCGCGCAACCCTTGGACGGCCTGGTGGAGCGCCACGAGCGAGCTCGAACATGCCGTGTCGATGGACACGGAAGGGCCCTTGAGGTCGAACACGTACGACACGCGGTTTGCGATGATGCTGGGCGCGTGGGCCCCCGTCGCGTTGTACTTGGGCATCTTCTCAGGGTCTCGCGCCTGGATCACGCCGTAGTCGTTGCTCATCGACCCGACGTGGACAGACGTCTGGGATCCGCGGAGCTGGTCGAGCGTGACCCCCGCGCTCTCGCACGCCTCGTAGGATACCTCGAGCAGTAGCCGCTGCTGCGGGTCCATACCGGACGCCACCACGGGGCTGATGCCGAAGAAGCCTGCGTCAAAGAGTCTGGTGTCCTCCTCAAGTAGGTAAGACAGGCCTCGGACGTCCGTTGCCCCGTGCACCTGGCCGTCGGCGTTGTAGAACCGATTCAGATTCAGACGCTCCGGGTCAAAGTGTTTTCGTACGTCGCGGGGCTCCCGGAGCAGATCCCACAGTTGAGAAGGCGAGTTGCAGCCGCCTGGGAAACGGCAGGCCGAGCCAATGATGGCGATCGGCTCTTCCGGCAATGTACCTGTTGAAGCCATGACGGTTGACTTCGGTGTGTGTGTGTGTATGTGTGTGTATGTTGTTCGTCGTTCTTTATCATTAGTCACGTTGGCCGCTATAGTGTGCTGACGGTCGGTTTCGACTTTTGATAGACGATGTTTTCTTGAAAAGACCAGCCACACAGGACAGTTGTCAAACGATGTTACGAAATATCGACCATGTGATAAGGTGAATCAATGATAGGGAATACCAAAGATAGGCGAGAATTGCGTCTCAGTGGCAACAATGGTGTCAGACAGGTACACAGAGGTTTCTTCACAGCCGAGATATATCCATGTCCTCGTATGTCCCTTGATCGTGATACGTTATGCTACAGCGAGCGGCTGGTAAGTCTCCGCCTTGACTAGAAGATCAACCCGATCCCATCCGGGCATTACAACTCTCCAGCAGGGCCAGGGTCGTCCAGATACTGTAGGATTCAGGAGGCTTGTTTTTTAATGCATAATATATTGATATTATCGTTAGGTCTCTCCCCGCAAGTTTAGGTAAGGGGATTCTGAACCTTATATATATATATATATATTATAGCCATAGAACTTCCCGCATTATTCAACAGATACTAAGAGTCTATCGTTAAACACCGTACGGCACTTTATTTAACTTGCTGTATACGCGGGGCCCGATACCCCGTCTTCAAGGCCATTATGTCTAGGTAGACCGCTTCCTTCATCGCGTTTCTATTCCGATGTCAATATCATGCAAGTCAGACATTCCGGGCCTACCATGTGAGGATACTGCTGCATGTTAATATGTTTGAGTTGCTGCAGAGTCATTGGGCTCGAACTTTATGTTAAATGTAGCGGTGACGACTCAGACAGGGTTTTGGCCGGCTTTTTTTTTTTTTTTTTTTTTTTTTTTTTGGATAGATTACGCGGAATTTCCACAATATCTCATCATGCAATCTGCGAGATGGGTGGATCGCCTGCTTCTGCTTCACCGCAACATTACTACAATCAAGAGAAGAAAACTAGACTCTGATCAGAGCTGTACATAAGACAGTGCTGCGATGTCACAGTCGAACCAAGTGGTGAAAGAGGAACACCTCAAACCAAGAAGTACCTGTGTACGAGTACGCTCTGTGTTGGACAGGGTCTTCCGCGGCACTGTGACTCAGTAGAGCTGGGCATTGGATCAACGTAACAGGGGAATATATCATGACCAATCATTGCTCCGAAGGGGACCTCCCCGGATGGCAGATGACGCACCAGCAGTGATGGTCAGAACCTTTCTTCACGAGAGGCAAAGAATCGAGTATATTTCACCCAACAATAGCCAGCACACGTAGTTCTAAGCATCTTCTCCCTCAAACTCGTCTCCAAGGACCTTGTTAATGAGGCTTGAGCATACATCTCACCTCGTTTCTTCATGCAACTACATCACCACCTACGAGGCCCACCCAAAATGAACATAACACCATCGGATGAGGAGGCAGGATGGATGACCCTTCCGAACCTGGTGCATGCTAAGTTGCCTCAGAATGCAACAAGCAGCCCGGTCGTCTTTGGCCTGTGGACACTTCTCAGCTTGGTCCTGGCCTACGTCGTCAGCATCTCCATCTACCGCATCTGGTTCCATCCCCTCAGCAAGCACCCGGGGCCAATTCTCTATAAGCTGAGCAGCACTATCTGGGCCTACCACTTCACCAAGGGCTCCATCCTCCAGTAGGAAGCCAAACAGCACGAGAAGTACGGCCGGACGGTGCGTCTCGGACCAAACCGTCTGAGCTTCATCGACCCGCGCGCCTGGAAAGACATTTACGGCCACAAGTTTGGGCAGTCAAAGCCAAACGTCAATCTGGACCGGGCCGCACGGAACCTCCCGAGCGGCCGCCTACCCATGGCTCTTGAGCCCACTACGGCGGGGCACGCCGCGCAACGCAAGCAGTTCAACCCCGCGTTTGGCGATCGGGCGTGGAAGGATCAGGAGCCGCTGGTGCACAAGTACATCGACCAGCTCATGAGCAGGGTGCGCGATGATATTGCAGCGGGTCCGGACGGTGAGGCCGTGGTGGACATTGCAACGCTGTGGAATGACATGACCTTTGATGTCATGGGACATTTGACCTTTGGCGAGGGGCTTGGCCAGCTAGAGACCGGGATTGAGTCCTCGTAGGTCCCAGCTGTGTATGTCATGTACAAACTCCTGAGTATGTCTTCACTCCCCCTTCGAATATCCCGCGGGCAAGTGCTTACAGGTTTGGTATCACTGTAGACAAAAGATCCGTCATCAAGGCGTATCCACTGGGTGGCTTCTTGTTCGATCTCTTCGCGCCCAAAGCCATGCTGCACGACTCTGGCAAACACATGGAGCACTGCAGCGGCCTGGTAGCCAAGCGCTTAGAGAAGGGCAACGACGGTCGATCTGACATCTTCGGCCACGTTCTCAAGCAGCCGGGGGAGCCCATGTCCCGCGCACTGATGAACGCGAATGCAAACATGTTGATGGTGGCAGGGACGGAGACCACGGCCACTACCCTGACGACCGCGACACATCTGCTCCTCCGTAACCCTGACAAGATGCAGAAGCTTCTTGGCGAAATCCGAGCTGTTTCGAATAGGTCGGAGCTGAATAGCTAGACCGTCCAGAGGATGAAGTACCTGAACGCCGTTATTGAGGAGGCCCTGAGATGTGAGATACTCCCTGTCATTCTCCTTCCTTTCCTAGCAGCGGGCAAACACTAATCTTGATGCAGTTTACCCCAGTGGACAGGTTGGACTCGGAACTCAGAGAGAAATTGCCCCTGGCGGCAACCAGGTCTGCGACGACTTTCTCGCCGAGGAGGTATGCTTTCCGGACCAGCATGTCCCACCGGCTCTTACTGACCCCGATTCAACAGACAGAAGTGGCCGTCGCCGCCTGGACAATGTCCAACTCGCCCATCCACTGGAAAGACCCTGCCGCGTTTGTCCCCGAGCGGTGGCTCCTCGACGAAGCCGCCTTTTCCGCCTACCACGAGTACGACAACCGCGTCGCCTGGCTGGCCTTCGGGACAGGACCCCCGGACGTGCATCGGCAAGAACATCGCGATGCATGAGATCCGCGGCGCGCTGGCCAGCTTTCTGTACGACTTTGACCTGGCCCTGACGCCGGAGACGGTCGACTGGCTCCACGTCAAGACGCACTCCATCTGGGCGAAGCCGAAATTGATGGCGTGCGTGACCCCGGCGAGATGACTCGCTCTTTGGAGCTCTAAAGGCATAGCTAAGGCTGACTCGGACTCGGGGGAACGGTCAAGCGGCTGAGGACAAGTAGGGGTCGAGGGCAGTTAGTCGACTTGGCTTTATTGGAACGTGGAGGCGGCCTATACCTCAGCTTACCCCTCTATAGAACCCTATCTTACCCCCTATACTTTTAGCTATACGTACTCTTAGAAGTTATAAAGTATATAGAATAGATTATATAATATAAATTAATACTTATTTAAGCTATAAACCCCTAAAAATACTAACTGTAGAATTATATTTAGATTATATTCTACTTATAATTACTATTTATTTCTATCTTAATTGATCAAGTAATGTTACTCTCTCCCTCTACTTTAGAGTTAGAGATAGGATTTAAAGTAGGACTTAGGATATAATTATTATTGCTTCTTAATTTTACTCTTGATTAGAGTAATATTATAAATAATACCTATATAATCCTAAAACATCTTAAGGTTATTATTATTAAGCTTAATATCAATAAGAAGCTAAATATAAGGATTACGAATTAATTTATAAAAAGTCTACTTAAGGTTATTGAAGTTATAATAACTTAAATATATTAGAAACATATACTAAATATATCAGAAATATACTTATAATAGAGTTTATTTTAATCTCTATAATATTAACAAGAGTAAATTATAAGCTTTTTTATTCTAAAGAAGGCTTATTAATAGATTTAAGTAATAATAAGCTATTAGGCTTCTTGTTTAAATAAATATTATACTCTAATTATATTTAGAAGAAGTTTATATTATATTTACTTTGGTTTTATAACATATAGACTTAGCATTCCCTTTACTTCCGTTATTAGAAAAATCTATTAGTGCTTACTTTTTAGCTTTAAAGGTAATATTAGCCTCCTTAATCTCCTTTATTTTATTTACTAAGTATACTTCTAAGTAGGAGTAAGACGGGGCTTAAGAAGCTAAGTTATACTAGAAATATATTTTAAAAGGAGTCGAAATAATATTAATCTTATTTATACCCTTATTAGAATACTTTTATTTCTTACTACTAGAGGGAGGTATTTGAGTAATTATTTTAATATCTAAGAGGAAATTAATAGTTAACTACTAATAGTTTAAAACAATACTAGGAAGCGCTAGCTATAGCTAGCTCTAAGGAGAGACCTTCCGTTAGTAAGGTTTCGCTATATATAAAATAAGTCTAATTAGTAGTACTATATATTCTAAAACTAATCGTAGCTTCGAGGTATATATAAGGGCTTATTATTTACTTAAAGAAGTAATTTTTTATTAAGCTTTATAGTATAATTAATTACTAGATGCCAGGTGCTATATAAAGGAATAGGATACGAAAGAGAGGTCTATAGAGACAAAATAGTTAGGGTAGGTGGAATAAGCTATAGGCGCTCGTAGTGCGTTTTTAATATATATTATTCGGTAAAGGTATTAAGGGGTATGGGGGGGGGGGGGGGAAACAATATAATAAAAATAGTAGAATATAAGGTAGAAAGAAAAAGGGCTAAATATAACTATAGTACTAGGACTAATAGGTAGCTCTAATAGGATATTAACTATAATATCTAGTATTAAATATAAGTAGATAGTATAGTAGTCTCCTTATATAGTAGTTTCCTCTTAACGCAGGGTCTTTTATATACCTCCCGCTCTTATTAGAGGTATATATACTGATAGAGATAATAAGGGATAGGAGGTAAGTATACTATAAGCTATACTAATAAGTAACTTTTTGTTTTTATAGCTTATATACTACTTAGAATCTATCCATACCTTACAAAGAAGTATCGCTTGCGAGCTATATTTACTTAAGCTAAGTATATTTAGTAATAACTTTAAGCTCTAACTTAATAATAAGAGCTAGCTCTTATATTACTTAAAATCTATAGGTATTTTATAAAGACAATAAGTAAGTAGGTCCTAGAAAGCTTAAAAGTAGTCCTTAATAATAAGAGCCTCGCGCTATATCCCAAGGTTTTATCTACTAAGTCTAGTTATAGCTAACTCTATTTAATAGTAATAAAAGTATAAATATACTAATAAGTACTTATTATATACTTAAAGAAATAGACTTTCTTATTAGGATATATAGAAGGGATAGTTACTAGATAAGTAAATAGTATAGTAATCTTCTTATATAATACTCTCTTTTTAATATATAGTTTTTTATATATCTCCTGCTCTTATTAGAGTTATATATATTAAGAGAGATAATAAAGGATAGAAGGTAAGTATATTATAAGCTATACTAAGGAGTAGCTATTTATTTATATAGCTTATATACTACTTAAAATCTATAAGTACATTATAAAGAAGATAAATAAGGAGATCCTTTAAAGCTTAAAAGTAATCCTTAATAATTACCTCGCTAAAAGCAGTCCTTAATAACTACCTCGCACTATATTTTAAAGTTTTATTTACTGAGTCTAGTTATAACTAACTCTATCCAATCTTAATTAAGATATAAATATACTAGTAAGCACCGTTCTTACTAGCTACTAGCTAGAGCCCTATTATATATATAGGAGCTACTAATAAAGAGCTAATAAGAGCTAATAAGATTAGTATAGACTAAACTAAGCTATATAGACCTATATTTATCTAGACTTAGCATAAATTAGCTTAATTCTTTAAAAGACTAATTAGATTCGAGCTTTTAATATATAGGGGTTTAATAGTAATAAGAGTTTTGTTTTTCTCGGGCAGGCCTACTTCGTAAAAGGTAAAGATTAACCCTCCTAACGTGAGGCATAATAAATCATAACGATATAACTAATAATAGTACTAGTAATAATTAATTGTCTAGAGATCGCGCAGATAATACTAATAAATTATTACCTAGAGATTGCGCGGGTAGTAATTCGGAGAGTACTACTATTAGTAATAGTAGTGAAAATAATTCTAAGTTAATAATATAACTCCCCTCTATAATAGGAGAAGCTAGAAAATAATATAATTAGGTTAAATATGAAGAAGGTGCACTTTTCCCCCTTCAAGACGTCCTAGTCTTAAGGGAATACCTAAAATATACAAATAATAATAAGAATAATAAGAATAATAAGAATAATAATAATAATAATAATAATAATAATAATAATAATAATAATAATAATAATAATAATAATAATAA
>JAOQIF010001659.1:0-12714 GCA_026260285.1 Colletotrichum sansevieriae | reverse complement strand
TATTATTATTATTATTATTATTATTATTATTATTATTATTATTATTAACTTTAGCCTTGAATTTATTAAAAGCTTTAGTAATAGTCTTAGCTGTTTTATTTTATAATAGTTTTCCCTGTATAAAACGGGTATATTTATTATTAAGTATTATAAACTACCTACAGTAATCATAGGTTTCAGGACTTATAATTCCACAAAGATCTAAGGCTATATAATCTAAATAATCTAGATCCTTATTATATATAGATTTTTTACTCACCTTAGTACTAAACCTACCCTTAAGGCAGGCTTTATAAGGCAGAAGATTTATTATATTCATAGCCTTATTTTTATCTATAAAGCCTTATTATTTATTTCAGTATTATCTAAAAGACTTTTAAGACATTTATAGCTAATATAACCTGAACGATCATGCTATAGTTTATATAGATCTTTGTTATTATTATTAGTTATTGATTGCGTATAGAGTAATTTATTATTATTATTATTCCTCTTATCCAAGGGGCCTTTATGACCCTGATTTAAGGCTACTTTAAGGAGATAGAGGTTATTAAGCTTATAGCCCGTAGCTATACTACGATCTTTATATACATTATATAAAATACGTTTCTACTAAATAATTGAGGCTATACCCATATTATCAAGACGACTTTAACTAAGTAAATTAATACCTAATTCAGGTATCTAATAGACGTCTTTTAATATTATTTTATTATTATTATGATAAATATCTAAATCTCCTTTCATAGAAGAAGTGAGCTAGTTTGCTTCGCCCTACTTTATAGAGGTATTTGTTAGGTTTTTGTTATATAAAAGAGTATGACTTTTAACTATATATATAGTAGCAGTAGTATCGATATAAAATATAGTATTAATTTAGTTATAACGTCTTGATCCTAAATCCTTTTTCCTTAGTTAAAATACTCTATTAAATCAAAGTACCTAAGGTTATATTATTAGTTATATTATTATTATAAGGATTATTATGGTATATATATATGTTTCTAAACTCTTGGTCTTTATTAGAGTCGTTAAGATCCATAAGATCCATGTTTTAATTAATATTTTGATCTATAGATATATAGGCGGTGTTCGAAGTATTATCATCGCTTTGATCTTCTATTTCTTCTATTACCCTTAAGGTAGTTATATTAACCTCCTAAGTAGTAGAAGTAGAAGACTTATTATTTTTATTTTTATTATTGGATTTATTCTACTATGCTAGGGCCTTTTCAGGATATAGAAAGAAATAGTTATCCTTCGTATAGCTAGTCTTTTTACAGTTTTTATAATAAAGACCTTTTTATTTTTTCTAAGGTCTTTTAGTAACCTTATCATTTGTATAGTTATTTATATTGATATTTCTATTATTACTTTTAGTAGTGAAATTTACTGCCTTACCCTTACATCTTGACTCGTCTAATAAATTAGGAAATAGACTATTAAGCATATAATTACTTAAAGTAGTAGTAAATAACTCTTCATAAGTCAGGAACTCGTTAGTAAGCCCTATAGGCTTAAATAGGTCTTTAAGATATTTCCAAGCTTTAAAAGCTATTATATTATCCTTTATAACCCTTAGAGGCCTATTATTATAAAATAGCTATATATAGCTTAGAGCCTTATCATTTAGATGAATATTATTATTATCTATAGGCCTAGATAAGTCTATAGTTATATCTTTACTAATAAGTAAGGCCTTAATACGTATAGACTAGACTTTATAGTTATTAGATCTAGATGGCTTAGGAAGCTGTACTTTTAAATCAGATATTGTAATAACTTTAGAGTATAATATATAAGCTCTAATATAGTATATTTATAATAAGATAAGAGAGTTATAGGATATATAGCTTAGTAGTATTAACTATAGCTTTGTTATATATTATAGGTTATTTTATTTAAACCTAGAAGTTATAGGTTTAACTCGTTATATTCCTCCTCTTTTATTCCTCTTTCGCAAGGCCTTTAGTAGGCTAAATACGCTCTTCCATGATTAGGATAGCTGAATATATATAGCCTATATTAGGCCTCGATCGTAAAGTAGTGTGGAAATAGGTAAACTAAGACCTATAAAGGCTTAGGGATAATTCGTAGAAATAATTAATTAAGGCAAGGTCGAATAGCTTAGCTAATATATCATCTCGTTTCGAAGGGATAGGTATAGAGGTATAATCGAATAATTCGGGGTTTTAAATAGCTTCTCGTAGTAGATATCGATCTCGAAGCTAGTAAACTAGTCTAGCTAGTATTTCTAGCTCTATATAGGGCGTATAGAGTCTATATCTGTTAAAAGAATACCCTAAATAAGTAACCTCAAGGAAGAGTTTAGGATTAAGGTATTTATTATAGTATTAAGGAGGCTAGATAGGTACGAGGTTCTCGAAAAGGTTTAAACTAGGCTTATAACCTGTAAGAATAGGTATATAGGTAGCAAATGGGACGCTAAAATCGCCTAAATAATAAATATTTATAGGCTAAGTAATATTATTGATATTGTTTCTAAGTTCTAAATCCTGCCCTCATGAAGTGAGGGGAAAGATACTCTGAAATATAGCTGCTAAACGGCTAATTATTAAGCTTATTTAGTAAAATCATGCTCAGATCACTATTCAGTCGGTGCATTGTCTTTATATATTTATAGCTATAAATATAGGGATTATATATATATAAGGTTATTGATATTATTAGAATTTATATAGATTTTCAAAGTTATTTTATGTTTTATAGTTATTTATATGCTAGTAAAGAGTTATTATATAGATATATAACTATATATGCTATAGTTATTTATTAATGTTTTTTCGAATTTTATAAGGTTATAATAGAAATATTAAGATATACCTTCGGTATTCCTATATAATTATATAATCTTATAAATATAACGTTCTTCAGCTTTAAGCCTAAGAACTAGTATATTAGCCTAGTAGAAGATATTACTATAGTAAAAAGAGGAAAAGCTAGAGGTTGTTATATAGAGCCTTATAATACTTATATTTAATAGGCTTCCTAAATAATAGACCTACTCATAGTTTAGGACCTTCTTACCTAGATTACTTAGAGAGTTATAGAGCTACCTAATAATAAGAATAATACTAATAATACTATACTACTAGATACCCATAAAGAATAAGTTAAGTAATTAGAATAGGGTAGATAAGATAAGTCCTAGATTTAATATAGTAATTTATAAACTAATTATACTCTTAACCTCGAGCTATATAATAAGAGAGTAAATAGGAAGTTAGCTATCCCTAAAGCCTTCTTTTATAAGAAATAGCTAGATTAGAATAGTATAGCTTATAACGCTACTAAATCTATAATTAGTAAGTATAAGAATAGATATAACTTCAAGGCATAAGAGGTCATTATTCCTACTAATATTATACTTCTAAATTAATTTAATAAAATAGAAGCTAGTAATAAGGCGTTATAAGAATAGATAGATGAATAAAATAATAATAAGAATTATTCTAAGGGCTAAGTAACTTTAGTAGCTATTTCTATAAACTCTCCTATATATTTATATACTAAGCTAATTTAGTTTAATTATTGTATAATTAATCCTATTTTTAAAATAGGTATTATAATAGAAGATTAGGATTCTATATTACTTCTACTACTAAGATATATTACTATCCTAGACTTCGTTATAACCTATTAGTAGATTACTATTACCCTTTATAACCTTATGAATATACTAATTAGAGGAACTATTAATAATAGCTTAGCTATTTACCTTATTAGTAAAAGTTATATTAAGCGCCTATGCTTATAGAGCGATATTATTAAGATAAATATAGGGATCTATGGGATTACTAATAGAGAGTAGAGAACCTAATTTATAAGTATAATTATAAATAGTATTTATATTAGTAGTAACATAATTGAAGATATTAGCTTTTTTATCTTCCCTAAGAATACATATAATAAGGACCTAATACTAGGAGCCCCCTTTATCTTCAAGACTAGAATAATACTAAACTATATATAAAACTAGATTATTAGAGTCCTTTAGTCTAGGAATATTAAGATTAATATCCCCTAATTATTCTATATAGGAGGTTTAACTATTTGCTTTCTAGAAATTATTACTAAAATAGACTGCTTAATATCTTCTTAGTATTAATATACTGTTATATCTCCTATAGAGGAGGGGAAATAGAGGCTACTATTAATAGACCTAATATAGTAATAAGCTTAGATTTTATGAGAAACAATTAATAGGTTAATAATACTAAGAATAAAAAAGAGCTAGATATAACGCTAGAGAGTATAAGGGTATATTAGGATATTAAAGTAGTTTAGTAAGCTTTTAAAGGCTCATATAACTTACTAGAGGAAGTGAAGTAATAATTAGACCTAGATAAAGAAGTTATTGCTATTTCTGAAGAGTTCGGATTATTTTTAATAAGATCATAGAGATTATAATCTAAGATAAAGTTACCTCCAAGCTTAATAATATCTATAAAGCTATTATAAGTACTCGATATATAATAGGATATAATAGCTAGAATATTAATTATTAATATTATTAATATTATATTTATAAATCTAAGAAGGGAATAATAAGGAATAGAGTACTTAGGAAGAGATATAAGTTAGTATATTAGAAAGGAGTTAAAGTTATTATAGCTATGGATACTATATAAACCTATACTAATAATACTTATAATACTGATGGAAGATGTTGATATAATATATAAGATAAAAGATAAGAAGATTTAGCCTATTCATAAGGCTATATTAAACAGTTTAACCCTAGATAGAGACCTAGAATAGAAGTTAAAAGTATAGATAAGAGCTAAAAAGAGTATAATACTTAATCCCAGCGCCCTATTTATACGCCTAATTATACTAAAGCTTTTAAATATTAAGAAAGGAATAAGGCTTATTAAGGCTTAACTAGAAGCTATACTTAAGACTATTAATTCTTTATAGCTCAAAGGAAAGAAGCTTCTCTTAGCTATTCTTATTATAAGGGAGAAAGCTTTAGCTTAGGAATTTATATATTATAGCTCTATTCATCCTTTTATTATACCTCTATAAATAATTTAAATACTCTTATATAGAGTACCATAATTAAAGGGGATATGAATATTAAGAGGACTAGAGTAGGGTATTATTATAATTCTAAAGGATAGACTAGAGAGGGGAATCCTTAAGTAGAGTTATATAGCTTATTATAATTTATTCTTCTTTATATAAAAGAAAGATAGTAAGATAAGACTTATTAACTTAGTAACTAAGATAAATATAGTTATAATATGAGATATAGTACTACCCTTTTTAGTAGATAACTTTATAGAGGATTTTGCTATATATTAGCTATTATTACTATTAGACCTATTTTTAGGATATACCTAAGTGCCCTTAGACACTATAAGTAGAGACTTAATTATATTTATATTACTTATTAGATTACTATAGATATATATATTACCTTAAGGAGTAATAAATATAGTTACTTAGTTTATATAGGTTATAATTAGAATCATATATAACTATATACCTAGCTACTATAAAGCCTTCCTTAGTAATATTGCTATTAAAAGACTAACTTTATAATATAATAAATAAGAGATTAAGTCTTACCTAGGGATTTATAGATTTAATTTAGAATCTTTATATAATATCAATAAGGCTTTACCTAGCTTAGAGCTAGTAGAGTATATAGTAGTAGTAGTTAAGTTATAATAAGCCTAGGAAGTAGTAATAATTATTAGCTATATTTATAGTATTAATTGGCGTTATCTAGAGGAAGTAAAGATAGTTAAGATCTATAAATAGGCTACTTATATTAATCTAATAGAGTTAAGGGCTTTCCTAGGGATTATAACGTTCTATAGATCCTAGGTAAAGGACTACTTTATTATTATAAAGCTACTTATTAATTTACTTAAGAAGGATACCTCTTTTAATTAGGAGGAAAAGTAATAGATAGCTATAAATACCTTAATATTAATACTTACAGAGGCCCTTATTCTTATTACTATAAACTATAGCCCTAGAAGAGGGGATATCTACCTTATAATTAATACTAGTAATAACTCGTATATAGTCTCTCGCTTTAAGAGTAGTACTTAGTTAAGACCTAAGCTATTATATAACGCTAGGAAGAAGGAGTTATAGGGAATTTTAAAGGCCTTAAAGAGGGTATATAATTATCGATATAAATAATACTTTATCCTAAATTTAAACGCTTAGATATTAGTCATATACCTTAATAGAGGAGCTATAGACCTTCCAAGAGCCCCTATTTTTCGCTAGGTTATATAGATTTAAATATTTAACTTCGAAGTATAGTATATTTATAATAACTAGAATATAATAGTAAATAGCTTATTATAAAAACCACGGGGTCCCTCTAATACTATTAATAAGAAAGCTGAATGAGAAATTAACTCCTAAATCGATTTATAGATCTTCTTTATAGATATAAAACTAGCTCCGTCTTTAATTAAGCTCAATAATATAGTAATAAATTTAGATAGAGGAGGTGTTAGTAGGGGTATAGAAGAGGTTATTAGTAATATAATAAATATCCTAAACGCGTCTCTTAATAATTTATAGACCTAGTCTATGTATTCTTAGTAGATTACTTACTATTTAATAATATAGAGATACTCTCTCGGGATTCAACTAGTTAGGTATTATAACTATAAAACAAGAGCATTAAATTATTATTTTAGAACTACTTACCCTTTACTTGGTTAATGAATTAAAAGCTAATACTAAATAATCTTAAATAGTAAAAGAAGCTAATTATAAAGGCTTATGAAGAGAATAGTTATCGAGGTAAGTAAGCTCTAATAAGGAGACTATCTAATTACTATATATATAGGGTAGTATATATTTAGAGATTAGTAAATCCCTAAGAGGTTACTCTAATTACTAGAAGAGGAGAGCTTAATATATAGATAATATAAGGACCTATAGCTCTTTAAAGGGACTACCCTATATAAGGATCTTATTAGATATATAGAGAGTAGGTAAGTAGTACCTTATAGATATAAGAGATCTACTTATAAGATAGCCTAAAGCCTACTAGCTTAAGAGAGCGACTTTAGCTAAGATTATAAAGTTTATTTAATAAGAAGTTATCTATTACTATAAACTATATAGCAAGATTATTAATAATAGAGGCCTAGAGAATAAGGATACTATTATTAAGTTTAATAAAAGTATAGTATATCTATATATAACCTAAGGGTTAATAGGGTCGTTAAGACTAGTTATTAGCTAATTACTTATATATCATTAATATAGACTAGAGGAGAGAGAGATATTAACCCTTAGCTATACCTTCCTATTACCTTATTTATAAACTAATTAAGTATTTATACTTCTACTAGCTTTAGTGCTTTCTATCTTTTATATATATTTAAACCTATTACTCCTATTAAGACCCTAATACTAACCTAGACGGTTCTTAATTAGAATTTAATAAAAATAAAAGAAGAGGAGGTTTAAATATATTTATAAGCCTTATTATAACTTAATAAGAATAGAAAGTAAGCTAAAAGGATAATCAATAGTTAATATAAGAAAGCTATAGAGTATTATAATAATTAATATAAGAGGATAATAAGAAAGGTAAGGCTAGAGGTAAGTAATGTAATACTAGTATTGAATTTTAAGGGCTCTATTAATAAAGTATCTATTAAGAAGCTTAACTACTAATAATAAAGCCCTTTCTATATCCTATTATAAGCTCTAAACGCCCTTTTATATTAATTAAAACCTTTAGTAAGTAATAAGGTTATTAGGAAGATATTTAATAGAAATTAAGTTTATAAATTTATTTCAGCTCCTAAAGGGTATTAAAAACTAAGTAATATAAGTATATATAGATCTAATTTAAAATAAAACCTAGTAAAAGTCTTCTTAGTACTAGGGAATACAGAGTATAATAATTATATATTTAAGGAGGAGAATAAGGAACTAATAGTCCCTAGTGAAAGTAATTAGAGTAAAGAAGAGGATTTATTATAATTAGTAATATATTTAAAATAGTACTTAAAAGATTTAGAGAAAGTAATTAAGGTAGTAAAAGCTAAATAATAACTAGTTATTAAGATTCTTAAGATATTAAAAGAGAAGGAAAAGGAGTATATAAAGATAAAGGAGCTAAAAGGCGTATAAAATTTCTTTTATTATAATATATTTTAGTTGGTAGTTTATGGACCTATTTTTATTTATTCGTCCCTATATCTCTTATTTTAAAAGATTAGGATTCTAGGGATTATATTTCTAAACTTTAGGGATAACGGTAAGAGATAGTATTAATAACTCCCTACTTATTTAAATATACCTCCTTACTACTATTTAATATAATAATAATAGAGCTACTAATAACCTTAATATCTATTAGTAACTCTAATAGGGTTATTAAGACTAGGGATATATGAGGCCCTTAACTTCTTAATAATAACTCTAAAGACCCCTCTTATTAAACAAATAGTAGATTAATAACCTAAGGATAAGATCGAAGAAGAGAAGGAGAAAGAGGGTATTAAAATCGTAGTTATTAGCCCCCTATAGAGGACATTAGTAGACCCCCCTTAGTAAAATAGTTTTATCTACTAATAATAGAGTATAACTAGCTCTAAAGGTAGCTACTACTAAAGAGAAAAGAAGAATACTTATAAAGGGGATCTAATTAATTTTATACTTAGATATATTTTAAATTTATCTTCATAGACCTATTTATATATTATTTACCTTAAGTTCTCACTATAACCTAACTAACCTCTTATTCCATTTTTCTTCTTTTATTCCCCCCACATTTGATATATACATATTTAGAAATCCTATCTCCCTTCTTTAATTTATAATACGAAGCCCTAAGTAGTTTATAATTTCTATAAAGTTAAACTCTAGAGGTAGCTCTATTATAAAAAGGTAATAGGAGTACTAGCTTTAGGGTAATATTCTTCAGCCTATTAGGGATAAAGATTATTATAAAAAAGCGAGAAGTTAAACTAAGCTATAGCTATAACTATAGCGTTTATTAGAATTCGGGATTATAGAATCTCCTTAATACTATTAAATTCTCTACTGTTTCTTACCTTATTATTATACTTAGCTCTATACCTATAATACTTATAAATACTTAGATTATTATATAAATAACACTCTTTAATATTATAGAAAAAGTAGTTAGGATAAGGAGTATCTAGTATAGAGATATATTTAAAGTATAGTTTATAGATATAAATACTAGTTATAGGGTTCTTAGTAGTAAAGGCCCGCTCTTTATAATTGATATAGGGTCCTATAGTATAACTACCTTAGGATTGAATAAATAAGCTATATATAGCTACTATATACTAAAAGACCTTTATCTCTTATAATCTAGAGAGGAGCGTGGTAGAAGTATAAATAAAGACTTAATAATAGATGTCTCTAGACCCCTTAGTTACCCTAAATATTTATTCAAAGTCCTATTTACTAAGATAAGCCTTTTAGAAGGCTAGCCTTATTATTTTAATAATCTTATTAGAAAGTGTCTATAGTATAAAGGCTACTTCTAAGTATTTATTACTAGGGATATTAAGTTAAAGCTAAGTAAGGCTTATAGCTACTTAAGAATTATAATTATCAGCTAGAAAGTAGGCAAATAACAACAAAGAAGGGAAGGAATACATAAAGTTAGTTATTAGAATACTAATAAAAAGAGGTATATTATTTTTCTTTATTTTAGAAATAGGGATATTGGGACTAAGGACCTAGCGGGTTATTACTAATAGGAGGTAATAAGGGTAAGGTTAATTAGTATTTTTAATACTTAAAATAAGGAAGTTATAATTAGCAATAATAAAAAAAGATAATTTATAGATATAGGAAAGAAAATATAAAGAAGCTAGGTTAAGATTAAGTAATTAGGTAGAGGTAGCTATTATAAGAGGAGAAGTTAATAATAGAGAATAGAGGAGGATATTATTTAGTTTTATAACTAAACTACTCGTTTTAATAGCTACTACTAATTATTATTTTCTTTATCCTTTCCCTATATATAACTACTCTAATTTACTGTTCTATTTATTATAGGTTTTTTATCCTAAGTTTACTTTACTTTATTAAAGCTAAAGAGGCTAAGGGAGGAGAGTTAATTATTCCTTCTATTAGCTACTAATAAATTACTATATTATTAAGGTAAATAGTAGTTATAAAAACGCACTCCTGACCCCTCTAGCTCTCTATATTCTCTCTCCTTTATCTATATATATCTACCCTAAGTTTATTTTATTTATTAATAATATAATATTAACTATTATATTGTAGCTACTTCTTTACGTCTACTTCTATTGCTTTTTAGCTTTTTAGTTTATAGATTACTTATACTTACTTTTTATTAACCTTCCTTCTAGTATATTATAATAGGAAAGATTATCTTAAATAATAATAAAGCCTTAGATACTTATATCTAGGAGTTAAGGTCCTTAAACCTCCTAGTCCTCGATATTAGGCTATTAATAGAGCCTATGCTTAATAAACTAAGCGCAAGTAGGTTTTAGGTATAGGGATAAAATAATAGAGATATCCTAGGCTTTCGACCTCCTAATAAGCTTAGTTATTAGCCCCTGCCAATTATGTATAAAGCGCCCCCTCTACTTAGAATTAATAATATTATTAGTTAGATAGACCCTTCTAACTTAATAATAAAGTATAACCTCGTTAAGCGTCAGAATAAGACCATAGAAGTAATAGAGAAGATAATTTACCCTTTATACTTATAGTATATTGTGGCTAGGATATATAATACTATTAGTATACTAGATTTAGTAACTCTAATATACTCTAAGGATATCTTAGTAGTTACTTATTACTTTATACAACCTACTAAGCCTAGCTAACTACTCTATTATAATATAGTTAGAGGTATAAAAGATAACTTCGAAGATAGAGATCTAAGGGATATTATAATTACCTAGATTAAGGCTAAATCCCCTCACATATTTCTTATTTACTTATAAGCGTCTAAGCCTACTAAAGTAGTTGTTGCGATATCCTCACTTTGAGCCGCAGCCTCACGGCCTACCACATAACGTGCGGTATTACATAAGCCGCACGTATAGATATTAACCTGCAATGCTAGTAACCCTTCCGAATAGTTACTTCTATAATATACCTTTATTCCTAATAACCTGCGCGCTCGTAACTCGTAAGAGTTATAAGCCTAGCTCTAATAATAGCTTAAAAAACCCCTCTGCTACGAGTTATGCATAGGAAACCTATTCCTACCCTTTTTATTAATTCCTTTACTATCCTTATCTATTATATCCTCTGCTAATAACGAGATTCCCCTTGCGGGAGATATTCTCGCATCTAGAAGCAACTAGCCCGCATAGTATACCTATTTCGAGTTCTACGCGCGCCTAAGAGGCCTCTAGGATTATATTAACCTAGATATAGATAATCACCCCGACCCTTTATAAGTAACTATAGCCCTAAAGATCTCTAAGTTTATTACTAAGCGCTAAGCTATCCTAAATATAAAATACTAGGAAGAGTATACTAAGTAAGTAAAATAGTATCCGGAGGAGGCTAAATATCTAGTAGAGGCTCCTAAGAGCGCTCTAGAGAACGTCTATTTAACTATAGAGACTTAGGGAAGTAAGGAAGAAGTGAGTATTATTTCTAATAGGATAAGGGGATTATCCTCCCTCCTAGAATCTCTATAAATACCTTAGACTGCTATTTATAAGGATATAAAAACGGATTATAACGTAGCGATTAAGGATTATATAGCGACTTCCTTAGATCGGTAGACCCTCTCGATATATTACCTCAACCTCTAGACGTAGGTTAATAAGATAGTCTCGAACCCTATTCTAACTAACGCTAAATTAGCTATCCTAAATAATAACACCTAGCTAAGGGTAACTCTATAGGCCCTTATATGCGAGATTAAGAGGCAGCTCGCACCTATAACGCTCGCAGTTGCTAATATAGCTCGCAAGAACTATCTTTAATCGCTTAATAAAGCTAATTCAAATATTAACCCCTCTACTTAGTATATAGAGTAGTATTATTACTATATAGAAGCAAAAAGACTCAATATCCTAGAGGTCTAGGGAGAACTTGCATTATAAACCTTCCTCAAAGCAGTTAGATACTAACTCGCCCCGGATTAAGCTCGTACTAAGCTTATATAACTTATTATAAATACTAGTTTAGGGCTTCTAATATATATATTAGAATAGTATGGGATTATCTTCTCAGCCGTAGCCTATGAATACTCGCTTGCTAAAGGCTCTCGCGGATTAAACGCTCTATTTACTACTTTAGGTAGAAGGTCTAATAACCCCTCTAACGCGTATCTTAACAGCTACTTATATAGAAAAGAGCATTCTTAGACCCCTGAGACGTATAGGCGCCTAGAGTATACTTATAAGGGATCCTATAGGTTCTACTAGATCTCTATAAATAATAAAGAAGCTTAGGAAATCCTTTCTAGGCTTAATTAAGGCAAATAGTTAAATATAAGGGCTATTATTATATATAAAGGATAGATCTCGAACCAGATAAGCAATACTAACTATAGAAGAGGCGGATTATATAGCAGAAGAGGCTAATAGCGTAGAAATAGCAGTAGAAGAAGTAGTTAGAATAGTAGATATAGCTAGGGGTCGAATACTAGAGTCCTATCTAACGTTATAGCTATATTAATCGATCTATAAAGCCTTCCTAAAGCGATTATACTAGGGA
>JAOQIF010001658.1:0-12720 GCA_026260285.1 Colletotrichum sansevieriae | reverse complement strand
CCCCCCCCCCCCAGTTGAGAAACATAGGATGGACCGGGCATGATACGACGAAAATGACTGGGTAGAATGTCAAGCATCGCTAACAACATCAGACAGCCAACACTCTCGAGAGTTGCTAGAAAGAACAATGTGTAGCAGAACGTGGGACAGGAATGGTTTGAGCATCAGCCGCACCGAATATCATCTCACTCCAGCTCGCCACGACGACGGGAGGAGAGATGGTGGTGGGACCGTCGTCTTTTCCTCTCCATGGCCGAATTGTGCCTCTGCAAGTTGTTCAGATGAGAATGGAATTGCTAGGTACGTAGTTAATGGCCGGGGCAGGCAGGGCCAGTCAAATCAGAGACATGGTGTTTTGAATCTTCTGGATACCTTGGACATCGGACTTTACACAAACGATCGGAATCGACGATGAACGCTTTTGCATCGTGGCAGCATTACTGGTGTCCGGCAAGGTCCAATGTTGTTGTGTTTTTTTCGTCCATTCATCTTGCCCCCTGCCGACTTGTTATCCCACCCTGGCACAACCCCCCAGAAGCTCAAATATCCACCATTTATTCTAAATGCCATATATCGCTCAACGCACTTTTGCCGTTTCCCGCTTCTTGCCCTCCAGTTGCCCAGCCCCCTGTTCGGTGTTGACGCCGATGTTGGATTGCCAACACCACCATCACCACAAAGCCCAGGCGGTGAACGGCGGCTCATGAGTTCAACGTTACCGTGAAAGAGCTAATCTGTCTCGACGGCAGACAACTCACACACACATACCCCCCTTTTTCCTAAAGCGACTTCAGGGTTCTCTCCTTGCACTTACGGCCGGCCGATCAACTCTCTTTTCCCGGCATCATGGATCCCAGGAAAGCCTCAATCAACAGATGAGATCTACCATCTCCGCACAAGTCATTCTTGACTTTCTGCCGGCGTCTCTGAGAAAACGGCCCAAGTGCAATTCCCATGTCGATCCTCCTGTTCTAGTTGTTTGCCCATAATTTGACGCGGCAACTCCGTTCATGCGCATCTCTGCTTGCGTACCAGTGTACCTTACCTTCGACGCGACGGCCTGGGGATGGATGACAAGCCCTCGCTTTTGCCTCCCGCGCATCGCATGGCTGCTCTCTCACCGCCTGTGGAGCCACTGCGCGCTTCCAGTCCGGAGGTTCGTGCGTTGCGTGCGTGCCCTACTAAAGTAGAAAGCTTCTCTAGTTACTGCCTCAAGAATGCGCAGAGGCAGTGAGAGGGAAAGAAGCTCCACGAGAGATGACGTCATTTCGCGATAGCATCGAGATGGTCAACGTGCTGGGATACGCTTTCTAAACTGCCCGCCCCCGGAAAGAAAGACGGGGGAGGGGGGGTTTGGTGTTTCTTGTACCCGCCACTACTCCTTCTCGCTTAGGACGGTTTCTAAGTGCGCTAAGGTACTGCGGTAGCGTTTCCCATTTACAGTGTCCCGAACAAGGTGAGCTAGCTGTTCTACTAAGGTAGTGTTCACCAATCTGGACGTCAAAAATCTAGAAGCACTACCGCGACAGAAGTATTTTCCCCTCCAGACACCACCACGTGAAGACTTTAGCAGCAATAACCAGCTTCGATCCCAACTCCAGGCCTTCCCCGTCTCCTCTTTTACCGAACATCGACGTCGCGGGCGAGGATCGGGGAAAACCACAAGACAGCGCTCCCATCTTGCCGACCCCAAGGAAGATGGGGCGGCGTATGAGGCTTTCGTTCCTCGCGTCCTTTTTTTTCACACCGTTACCGCTCGCTGTCTCGCCTCTACCGCACGACAGTCTCTTCCTGCGCTTCGATCGGGATCCAAACCTGGACACACAGCTGGCCCCAAAATTCCCATCACAAGTTCCCCTGGACCCCCAACAGCAGCATGTTCTAGCCCGGCCTAATTGTGCCAGTTCAGCGCCTTACCTGCTGTAGCTAGGTATATCTCCGCACCCTTCTCTCGCCCTCTCTTTCGCATCAAGCCTTTTTAGGCGCCCAAACGGATATACTTGTGAAATTGTTTGATAGGCAATAAGCGAGCTAGCAGCCGCCGCCGGCCCAGCTGACCGAATTGTTCGAGTTTCGGCCACGCAATCTAGATTTGCCCATTCCCCTTTCGACAATGCTGCTTACATTTTCTGTTGCTCGCCTCATCCCAGTCAAGTCAGAGTTGGCGATCGCTGAAGATGGCAGCAGACTCGAAAACCTGTCAAACAACTGCAGCACCTCGGCAAAAGCCAGCACTCTTTACGGCGCCATGGTCTGTTCCGTCGACATATTGACCATTCCGTCTTGAGGATGAACACTTTACACGTGCAGGGTCTCGGAGGGCAACTGGATGCCGAAGTACACATTCGGGTGTGCCAGGGATCGGTCCGTAATTGTTCGGCGCATGCCCCGTCCGATAGCCCGGCATGCCGCCGCGTCCATCCAATGTACCGTAGCACCCTCCCCACAACACGCCAATTCTTCAACAGACCAGCCCGAATACAATTTTGCATTCGACGCCCGTCATGATGGAGCTTCTCCTAGCACATCAAAGGCGCAAACCGGTGACATATGCCCTGGCTAAAAGGGCCTGCCAAGTAAGGAAAGGAGAGACTTCGTCATCCAATATCCAGCATATGGAGTTCTCTAACCAGAGGTCAACCCGTAAGTAATATTTTTCTGGTGTTATTCTGCCGGATGATCGGGGCCAGAAAATAAGGGGACGACGGCGGAATACGCAGGAATACCTCATGGGGTAGGATATTCAGCACCCCATCCTGGCTATTCGGCACCCCTCTAGCCACAGCCAAGTAGGCGCGCGCCACGTACGCCTCCGACGACTAGCGAAAGTAGCAGTCGGCTAATAGGAGGCTGGTATTTAGTTATATTAAAAGACCTCTATTTTATACGTTTAGAAATAGTTAAAATAAGTACTTAAAGTAAGCGTATTTAAGGCTAAATAAAGTAGCTAAAGTAGGTATATACTAGGTATATATAATGCGTAAAAGACGGTTTATATTAAAGTTATTTAGAACCTATAATACCCCCTAATTACTTAATTTAATGTATTTTAGCCTCCTTAATTATAGTAGTGGTCTCTATAGCCTCTACCTCTTATAGATTATATCTATAAGTCCCTCGACTTTGATAGTTATTTTAAAGTTATACTTATTATTAATAAGATCCTATAGGGCATTAGACTATATTTAAGATCTTAATAATTATACTAAGCTTTTTATAAGTATTAGTAGCTTCTAGTAGCCCTTAGAGGAGGGGCTTTATAGTAGGGGAGTATTAGAGACTAGGATAGGGTTCACCTTAGCCTCGCTATAAGGCTAAGTATAATTAACTAATTTAAATCTCTTATTAGTAGTAGCGCGCGCGTAACGTTATTAGTATTTAATACTAGATTTATAACTATTATAAGTTTTAATAATATTAAGACCCTTATAAGTTAAAATTACTTTACCTAGTACTAGTAGCGCTATTAATAATAGGATCGTAGTAGCTACCTCTACTACTACCTTATACTTAAATAATAAGGGGTCTCGCGTAGTTAACTAGTTAAGCGCTTTCTCTAACTACTTAGGGTAGCCCTTACCCTATACTTCCCTTAGATCGAGTATTATTAGTTTATTATTATAGAGTAGTAAGTATACCTAAAGCTAATAGGGATAGTATAAGAGTATAGCTATAGGCCTAAACCAGGAAAGGCTAGAATGCTAAAACGTAGGTATCCGTTATTATATTAAAACTATTGCTTAACCTTCTAAGTCTATAGCTTATAGAGCTTTCTCTAAGGTATATTTATCCACCCCTAACTTACTAACGTTTTGCTAATAGCAGAGCTTTGCATCCTATACCTGCTATTATTCCTTATAATTACCCCCCCTTCTAAAGCCTTAGTCCCTAAGGCGTATTAGTAGGGTAATATAGCTCTATATTGCTAACTATAGGGTGATAGTTTAGCGCCTTTATTATATTATTTGCTGTTGCTCCTTCCTACGTGTAAGGAACAGTGGCGGGTGCAGGATGCAGAGCCACGCTATCAGCAAAACGTTAGCAAGTCAGGGGCAAATAAATACACCTTGGAGAAAACTCTATAAGTAAAAAACTTAGAAGGTTAAGTAATTATCTAATATAATAATAGATATCTATATTTTAGTATTCTAGCCTTTCCTAGTTTAAGCCTTTAGCTATACTCTTTATAATTCTATTACTTCTACCTCGATTTAAGAAACTAATACTAGTTAGAATATCTAAAGCAAACTAGTAATAATATATTAATAATTTAGTAATAGAGTTTAATTATAATAAACTCCGGGCTAAGCATATAGAATATAACTAATAGGGTCTTAGCTAATAAGATACTAATTATTTACTAAGCTATAAGATATAGGGAATATAATATAAATACTATACTAGAGGAATAGATAACCCTAGTAATAATATAGCAGGAGGAATAACCCCGAGGGGTTAGGCTAGGTCCTAAGTAGCGCTAGACTAGGCAGACTACCCCTCGAGGGGCGAATAGATAGTAAGTAGTAGCTAATAGGATACCCCGCCTAGGATGCACCGAGAAGCTAGTATCTCTAGTATCCTTACCTAGGCTATAGGGTTACTATAGAAATAATAGGAGAGCTTTATAGAGTAGATATATCTATAATAATAGTAGCATAAGGAATAAACTGCTGCCCTACTATAAGAACTCGCTAATTGCTTAGCGCTAAGATACTTATAGAGAGAATATAAAAAGCCTCCTATATATAACTACTATATTATAACTAAGGACTTTACTATAGACTAGGTTAATAACTAGATCTAAGCGATTAAGGATAGAAACTAACTATATACTAGTAATATACTAGAGCAGCAGGTCTAATAGGTATTTATAAAGATAAGCCTATCCCTATAAACCTAGTAGCGATACTATAGCGCTAGGCTAGAAGGAGACCTAGCATAAGCTAACTTTATAGTATTTACTCGCTAATACTATATTAACCCCGAGCTTTAAGAGCGAAGGTATTATAAGAAGCTAGATATAATAAGGTAGAAGGAGATATAGTTACTAATATAGTTCTTTACTAAATAGTTAGCAATATATTAGAACTTAGGTATAGTTAATATAGAAGATAGTAAGGCTAAGGCTTATATATTATACTTCTAATTAGCCCTATTCCTATATAGAGAACTCGAATATTAGAAAGTTAAAATATAGAGGCTAAGAGATATAGCTATAGAAGCTGAATGCTTATAGGAGATATATTACTAATAGGATAGCAAACCTCTATAAAGCAAAAGCAAGAAATAGCATATAGGGGAAGAGCATAACCTAAGGGGGCTCCTAGTAGCGAGGTTAGGTTAAAGGATAGGCTAGCAGGGTTCTAGCTAGAAGATAACGCAGGGTTTGCAAAGCCTAATACCTTACTAATAGGTTAGTAGTATAACATAGGGATCTAACTATAACAGGTTTATATCTAGCCCTAGTATACGACTTATAATATCTAATTATATAATATACTTCAGCTATAAGTAAAAGGGGTATAAGAGGGCAGACTATCTAGATAAATATGCGAGATAAAGCGTAAATAAAATGCTAATAAGATACTAAGTACTTACTAAGAAAGCGAGGATTAATATAATCTAATCCTTAAGAGTTAAGGAACTTAACTTATTAGAAAACGAGTAAGCCGGGGGATTATATTAGTAACCCCTATACCTAAATTAGAACTAGATACTCTCCTAAAGGGAGCCATTATAAAGGGATAGGCGATTATTTTCTAGAATATTGCTAAATAGGAATTAGTAGTAGATATAGATTCCTATTCCTAGGTTAATATTATTAGTAGTTAACTAGCTAAGTCCTTATAACTATAACCTATAGTAGCTATCGCCCTTATATTAAAAGAGTTTAATAGGTTATCTATAATAGGCTAGAATATATATTAGTTAATATTCTTCCTTATTAACTTAGGAAGAGAAGTGAGGAAGATATAGCAACTCTTTACTAAAGCCTCCCGACCTAAGGGAGCAAGAGATCTTCTCCTATTATAATATTCTATAGGAAGAGAGGGTATTATAATTAATATCTAGATAAATACCTAGGAATATAAACGCTTTAATATTGCTAAGCTATTAGTATTTATATAAGAAATTATTAAGAATAGCTAGAAGGCTTATATTATATATATATTAGGGAATATTACCCCTTATAAGCTACTAATAAGGGCTCTAGAAGAAGAAGACACTTTAGAGGGCGATACGGAGTTACTATTAGAACTATCTAGTAAATAAGTAATATTTAATAAATAATTAGTAAAGTAGTACCTAGTCCTAGAGGGCGTAGAATATACTATCGATTTAATCGAAGGGAAGAAACCCCTATATAGGCCTATCTACCTATTGAATAAGCATTAATTAGAAGAACTTCGCTAATATATTGCTAATAACTAAGCAATAGGGCGGATCTAACCCTTAACTAGCGAGGTAGGCACCCCTATCCTTTTTATACTTAAGAAAGATAGGTCCCTACGCCTTTATATAGATTATTAAGGCCTTAATAAGGTAATAATAAAGACCTAATATCCGCTCCCTCTTATTAGCAAACTATTAGATAGGCTTCAGGGAGCGAAATAGATCTCGAAAATCGATATTCAAGATATATACTACTATATTCATATTAAGCTAGAGGATCGCTAGAAAATAGCATTTAGGATATATTATAAGTACTTCAAATATACTATTATATTATTTAGACTTATAAATACCCTAGCTATATTCTAGGCGTATATTTACTAAGCGCTCGCTAAGCTACTAGATACCTATTATATTACCTATATAGATAATATTATAATCTACTTAGAGATAAGAGAGCAGTATATAAAGGACCTTCTCCGAGTGCTCTATAGGCTTTACTAATAGGAGCTCTATATTAAGCTTAGTAAGTATAGGTTTTACTAATAGTAGGTAGAGTTCTTAGGGTATATTATTATACCTAAGGGTATATTAATAAACTAAACTTATATCTAAGCTACTGCTAAATAGAAGCTGCTAAAGATATATTAAGATATCTAGGTCTTCCTTAGATTCTATAACTTCTACTATAAGTTTATCGCAGGATATTTAGGTATTATAGCCCTAATAATATCCCTACTAAAGGATAGCGAGAATAACAAGAAAGGAAGTAAGTTTCACTAGCTAGAAGAGGCTTAATAAGCCTTCGAGCAGCTTCAAGCCGCCTTCTGCTTAGTAACTATTCTCTAATACTAAGACCTAACCTATAAGACAAGGGTTGAGACGGATACTTCCATAAAGGCTATATCTAGTATTTTATTATAGTATATTAATAGTTAGTAGTTACTAGTTGCCTACTATTTATAGAAGCTTAGTAATATAGAGTAATATTAAGGAGCAGGCTAATAGGAACTTCTTGCTATAGTTAAGAGTTTAAACTATTAGGCTTAATACCTTTAGGGTATATTAAAGAAATTTATAGTTCTAATAGATTACTAGGCGCTAAAAAGAGTTATTAGCGCGCTTATACGGGACCTTTAGGGAAGGCTCGCTAGGTAGGTATATAAACTCTTAGTATTTAACTTCAACCTAGAGTATAAGTCGGGGGTTATAAACCTAGTAGATAGTCTATCTAGGATGCTAGACTATATAGAGGGGGAGGTGAATTATAATAATATACTCCTAACCCTAGCAAAGAAGCTAGGGCTTATTAGCGAACTACTAGCAGACCTTTAGATAAGTATTACTATATTATAAGGTAATATAAAGACCTCAAAAGCATTTATTAATATTATAAGGGCTAATATAAGGTGCCCCTTCTAGATAGATAGCTCCGGGGGCGGAGACGCCTCGGTCTCTAGTTAGTATTGCGCTCTATAGCATGCTAATATTACTATAACTATAGTAGCTATAATAACCTAATGCTAAAGAGCAAGGGGTAATATAGAGAACGCTTAGCAAGAGGTTATTAACTAAGAGGACTCGCTTAGAGCTAGGGTTACTATAGTATAGTAGTATATCCTATACTAGGTTATAAAGGAGCTTATAATAAGCGAAATAGCAAATAGTTAGCAACTCTCCGAAGCAATAGAGAATCTTATCTATAGACTATAGGCTAATAACTTATATTACTAGATATAATTAGAGAGGGTGCGCAGACTAGCTAGTAATTATAGGGGCTATATAATTAATAGCTAGGGAACCCTATTTTATAAGGGATAGCTAGAGATACTATAAGAAAGGTCTCTAAGGCTAGAGATCCTTTACTAATACTATAATAACCGCAGGGCGGGTTATATAGGGGTAAATAAGACTACCGAGTTAATCTCGAGGAACTTCTATTAGCTAAACTTAGCTATAGATATGCGTAATTACGTTATAGGGTGCTATATATGCTAGAGGAACCGCGTTCCGAGGCATAAGCCTTGTAGGAAATTATAACTACTACCCTTACCTGTATACCTATTCTAGGAAATAAGTATAAACTTTATTACTAGATTGCTAGCAAGCTCTTAGCATATAGGCGGAGAATATAACATAGTTCTCGTTATTATATGCTAAATAACTAAGTTTACTATATTTATCCTGATAATAAAGTAGCTAATAGCTACTAAGTTAGCGCGGATTATCTATAAACGGGTTGAATACTATTTTAGCACTCTAGAGGGTATTATTAGCAACTAAGATAAGCTCCTAACTAGCTAATCTTAGGAAGAGTTCATAAGAGAGAGGGCTATTAAGCGCTACCTCTCTACTATATACTAACCCTAGACTAATAAGTAGTTAGAAAGGATATATTAGATATTAGAAAAGTACCTACGAGCATATACTAGTAACTTGCTATAAGAATAGGTAGTCTAGCTAACTGAGGCGGAGTTTATATATAATAATACTTGCTATAGTACTACTAGCTACTTGCTAATAGAGGCCCTATATAGTTACTACCTATATTATATAGAATATATAACTCCTATAAATAGGGTTATAATATAGGGCGTAAGGGAGCGAATTAAATATATTTTAAGACTCTATAAGAGAGCCTAGGAATAGTAGCAAAAGGCTACTAAAGCATAAGCTAAGTATTATAATACGAGGCATAAGGACTAGACCTATTATTAGAAATAGGTCGTCAGGCTATTAATAAAGACCTTCTAGTTTAAGAATAAGAAACTAGCACCTAGGTTTATATAGGTAGCTATTATAGAACTAGTTAGTATATAAGTATATAGGGTCTATCTACTATTATAGTACTAATAGATATATAATATATTCTCTATTACCTTATTAGAACTATAAGATAACTACTAAGTAAGTAATAAAGGTTTGCTTATATATCTAGAGCTTAAGGATAAGCTAGAGGAATAGGAGGTAAAAGAGATTATTATATAGCAAGATATTAGCAATAATACGCAATATCTAGTTAAGTAGGTAGGATAGCCTATAGAATATAATATATAGGAGCCTATAGAGAACTTAGTAAATGCGCAAGAGGTTATTCATAAGTTTAATAAATAGTATAGGAGGTCTTATAAGAAGTAGGATAACTAGTTGCGAGGTTATAGCAATAATTTGCTAATTATAAATCATAAGACTATAGAATAGAAGCTAAATTAAGAAGTAGAACGTTAATTATATTAAGTAGCGAATTATTACTTATAGCGAAAGAAGGGTATTATCCTATAAGAAAAAGGAGGGAGCTAACTATCTAAATAGTTATTTACTTCTAACTATAGATATAAGCGCGAGCACCCCGACTACTATGACCACGAATAGCACTATAGCGACTAGTCGCTAAGCTAGTATTACTAATATTACTAGTATCCCTATTATTATCGCCTGTAGACCGACTACCTGCTAACTTACTACTAGACTTACTACCTAGGTTACTACCCGACTTTCTACTAGAGCTACTACCCACCTCGCTACCCGACTTATTACTAGAGCTATTATTAGAGATAGTAATAATAACCTTAGTCTTCTTAGCCCTTCTAGCCTTTTTTACTAAATTATTACTATCCTCTTAGCTATATTTAGTAGGAGTATAGAAATATAAGGCGCGAGAGATAGAGTAAGTATTAGTAATAGCGATAAAGTAGGAGGGAATATTATTAGAAGTATATTTAAGGAGGTCGTCTTAAAGCAACTTACTAAACTCGGGAAAGGAGTTAATATTATGCTCACGAGGGTGCTTAGGGACTAGTTTTATTAAAGGGTTATTAACTAGTTAATTAATCTTATTATAGAGGTATATAATAGGATTATTATTATAAATATATAGTAGCTAAGTAGTATTTAGGCGCTAAAGGATATTAATACTATTATAAAGGGTACTAACCTAGAACTAGTTATTAATAGGATATAATTAGCGAGGGAGCAGCAAGTAATAGCCTATGCGAACTAAGATATTAAGGGCGAGGTGCTTATAGATAGAAGCAAGCTCCTAGAGTTAGAGCTGCTCTATATTATAGCTACTACTACTAGTAATAGGATTATAGATTAGCTTAGTAATATATTTCTATGCTATTAAATAGTTAGTAAGGGAAGCGAGAATATAATAATAATAAAGAGGGGTTAAAATACCCTCCTATTCCTAAATTTAGATCTAGTAGAATATATTCTAGGTTATCTAGGCTATATCCTAAAGCTCCTAGGGAACCTACTAGGCGTTAGTATATAGCAACCTAGTAGCGAACTAGTAGAGACTTATAATAGTATATTTCTTCTTATTGAAGTTATAATAGATATACTTCTATATAAATTCGCTATATATATAGCGAAGGTTAATAATATCTTAATATATCTTATAGAGATAGCTAAGATAGGGATAGCTACTATTAGAGTTACTAGTAAGGTTACTAGAGAGGATTTCAGAATTATATAGGTATTTAGCGAGAATTATACCTATATATATAATATAAGAAATAGCGGAGAATAGTTAGCAAAAGAATAGTAAAAGAAATAAACTAGAAAAGGAAGAATAGGGAAAATTAAAAATTATAGTAAAAGCTTATAGAATAGATAACGAAGAGAAAAATAATAAAAGCTATTAAGTTAAAAAAGAGATACTAAAGGGGGAAAAATCTAGCTAGGTTAGAGACCTCGAAAAGTAGATACCCTTTTATAATTAGTATCGTAAGGTAATAAGGCTAAATAATTACTAGCTATATACTACTAAATAGTTATATAACTATTAGCAACTAATTAAAAAATAATAGCAATGCTTAAAATTCAAAAATATATAAACCGCTAGAAAATAAAATATATTATTTACTATAGCAGCTTAAGTCTAGCGTAGGAAGGAGCGATAGTAAATAATATAATAAAGGCGCTAAACTATCGCCCTATAGTTAGCAATATAGAGCTATATTACCCTACTAGTACGCCTTAGGGACTAAGGCTTTAGAAGGGGGGGTAATTATAAGGAATAGTAGCAGGTATAGGATATAGAGCTATGCTATTAGCAAAACGTTAGCGAGTTAGGGGCGAATAAATATACCTTAGAGAAAACTCTATAAGCGAAAAACTTAGAAGGTTAAGCAATAGTCTAATATAATAACAGATATTTACGTTTTAGCATTCTAGCCTTTCCTGGTTTAGGCCTTTAGCCATACTCTTTACACTACGCTAGATTTAGGCTATTATAGCAAATAATATATTTTATTTTCTAGCGCGTTATATATTTTTGAATTTTAAGCATTGCTATTATTTTTTAATTAGTTACTAATAGTTATATAACTATTTAGTAGTATATAGCTAGTGATTATTTAGCCTTATTACCTAGCGATACTAAGTATAAAATGGCGTCTTCTTTTCAAGGTCTATAACCTAGTTGAATTTTCCCCTCTTTGCTATCCTTTTTTTTTAAAAAAAAAACTCAGATGCCTTCATTTTCCTTTAGCACCTATTTCATAAGCTTTTGCTATAATTATCTAGTTTTTCTTCCTTTTCTCTTTTTTAGTTTATCTCTTTTTTTATTATTTTGCTAATTGCTCTCTATAATATCCTATATTATATATATAGGTATAGTACTTGCTAAATACCTATATAATCCTAAGATCCTCTCTAGTAACCTTACTAGCAGCCCTAATAGTAGCTATCCTTACCTTAGCTATCTCTATAAGATATACTAGGATATTATTAAGCTTTGCTATATATATAGCGAATATATATAGAAGTATATCTATTATAACTTTAATAAAAAGAAATATATTATTATAAGTCTCTACTAGTTTGCTACTTAGTTATTATATACTAATACCTAGTAGGTTCCCTAGGAGCTTTAGGACGTAGCTTAGATAACTTAGAACATATTCTACTAGATCTAAATTTAGGAGGATAAGGGTATTCTAACCTCTCTCTATTATTATTATATTCTCACTTCGCTTAGTAACTATTTAGTAGTATAAAAGCATATTACTAAGCTTATCTATAATCCTATTACTAGTAGTAGTAGCTATAATATAGAGTAGCTCTAGCTCTAGGAGCTCGCCTTTATTAATAAACAACTAGCTTTTAATATCTTAGTTTATGTTAGTCGGTAGGTTACGTAATCGTTACGTAAGCAGGGGTAATAATAGTAATAGTAAAACAAGTAATAGTATTCTTCATTGCTATCTAAAGGAGGGAGTTTTTCTAGGAGGGATTTACCTCTTATTTATACTAGAGGTAAGGTGTCTAGAACCTTCTATGACGCGTAAGCTGCTTAGAAATCAAGCCCCACTTATTTCC
>JAOQIF010001657.1:0-12727 GCA_026260285.1 Colletotrichum sansevieriae | reverse complement strand
GCTTATAATATTTAAGGAAGTATTAAAAGATAAGAAGGGTTCACGAAGGCTTAATAAAGGGCTTAGATAATATAAAAGTAGTTATTAAATAATATAGTTTAATAAGGAGGGAGAAGAACTAACCCTAGGGTAGGAAATAGCCGTTATTTTATAGATTGCTAAAGAGACCTTGCTAAACTATTATAAAAGCAGATACGACTTTAGATAGTAAAGAATAGCAATTACTTATTATAGGAGGTACTACTTGCTAGGAGGTAGATATAGTGAATTAGTAGCAATAGTCGCTATCCGGCCTACTTAATAGCCTCGTAACGCGCCCGTTTAGAAGGGGAATAATAGGATAAAAAACAAAGTTATTATAAGGGTATAGTATAAGAAAGTGCTTGCTAGATAAAGGGTAAATAGTAGGAGAATAAAAACGAAGTTACTATAAGGATAACTACTCTCTTTTAAAAGGAAATAATAGGATCCCTTTAGAATAGCCCGGATAGAGAGCATAAAAAGGCCTAAGGAGAGGAACTATAAGGAATAAGACTATAAGCTTAGCTATTATATCTATAACTCCAAGGGCTATACCGTCTTTTAGCAAATACTTAGTAGATAGTTACTATACTAAATAATAATAGCAATAAGTAAAGGACTAGGACCTACCCCAGATAGCTAAGAAGGATAATAACAGAGGGCTAACCCATAATACCCGATCTTATAATAGGGATTACTATAATTAGAAGGGGGATAATTATAAGGGATTAGATACCTAGACTAGAGAAGCTAGAGATGCCTCAGCTAGTATAGGCCGAAGGGATAGAGAGGCTTATAGGTCTAGGTTATAGAACCCTTATAGCGAAGACCTAGTAAATACTCGCTAAAGGCTAGAAATAAAGGATCTTAGAAGAAGCAAGCAAAAGTAGCATAATAATACGAATCCTACCTTTTGGGTGCTTCTGCTATTAGTTTAACTTGACCGTGGCTCTTAGCCCCTCGATACCTTTACATTTAGCAACTAGTTATCCTACTTCTTATAAGCCCTCCTATACTTATAAATAGCCTCTTATGCATTTGCTAAGTTCTCTATAGGCTCCTATGTATTATATTCTATAAGCTATCCTACCTACTTAACTAAATACTATATATTATTACTAATACCTTGCTATATAATAATCTCTTCTACTTCCTATTCCTCTAGCGTATCCTTAAGCGCTAGATATATAGGCAAACCTTTACTACTTAGTAGTTATCTTATAGTTTTAGTAAGGTAATAGAGAATATATTATATATCTATTAGTACTATAGTAGTAGATAAACCCTATATACTTATATACTAACTAGGTCTATAATAGCTACCTCTATAAACCTAGGTGCTAGTTTCTCATTCTTAAATTAGAAGTTCTTTATTAATAGTCTAACGACCTATCCCTAATAATAGGTCTAATCCTTATGCCTTATATTATAATACTTAGCTTACGCTTTAGTAGCCTTTTGCTAGTATTCCTAGGCCCTCTTATAGAGTCTTGAAATATATTTAATTCGCTCCCTTATGCTCTATACTATAACCCTATTTATAGGGGTTATATATTCTATATACTACGGGTAGTAACTATATAGGGCCTCTATTAGCAAATAGCTAGTAGTGCTATAGTAACTATTATTATATGCAAACTCCGCCCCAGGTAACTAGACTACTTATTCTTATAGCAAGTTGCTAGTATATGCTTATAGGTACTTCTCTAATATCTAGTATAACCTTTCGAAATGCCTATTAGTCTAGGGGTAATATATAGTAGAGAGGTAGCACTTAATAGCCCTCTCTCTTATGAACTCCTCCTAAAATTAGCTAGTTAGGAGCTTATCTTAGTTGCTAATAATACCCTCTAGGGTGCTAAAGTAGTATTTAACCTATTTATAGATAATCCGCGCTAACTTAGCAGCTATTAGCTGCTTTATTATTAGGATAAATATAGCAATCTTAGTAATTTAGTATATAATAATGAGAACTACGTTATATTCCCCACCTTTATACTAAGAGCTTGCTAGCAATCTAGTAATAAAGTCTATGCTTATTTCCTAGAATAGGTATATAGGTAAGGGTAATAGTTATAACTTTCTATAGGGCTTATGCCTTAGAACGCGGTTCCCTTAGCATATATAGCACCCTATAATATAATTACGCATATCTATAGCTAGGTTTAGCTAATAGAAGTTCTTTGAGATTAACTTCGTAGTCTTATTTACCCCTATATAACCCGCCCTGCGGTTATTATACTATTAATAAAGGATTTCTAGCCTTAGAGACCCCTCTTATAGTATCTCTAACTATTACTTATAGAATTAGGTTCCATAACTATTAATTATATAGCCCCTATAATTGCTAGTTAGTCTATATACTCTCTCTAATTCTATCTAGTAGTATAAGATATTAGCCTATAGTCTATAGATAAGATTCTCAATTACTTCAGAGGGTTGCTAACTATCTGCTATTTTACTTATTATAAGCTCCCTTATAACCTAGCATAGGATATACTATTATGCTATAGTAACCCTAGCTTTAAGTAAGTCCTTTTAGTTAATATAATTCTTACTAAGCATTCTCCGCGTTATCCCTTGCTCTTTAGTATTAGGTTATTATAGCTATTATAGTTATAGTAATATTAGCGTGCCATAGAGTGTAATACTAACTAGAGACTGAGGCATCTCCGCCCCTATAGCTATCTATTTAGAAAGGGCACCTTATACTAGCCCTTATAGCGTTAATAAATGCTTTTGAGGTCTCTATACTACCTTATAGTATAGTAATACTCATCTAAAGATCTATCAGTAGTTTGCTAATAAATCCTAGCTTCCTCGCTAGGGTTAGGAGTATATTATTATATTTTACTTCCCCCTCTATATAGCTTAGCCTCCTAGATAGACTATCTACTAGGTTTATAACCCCTAACCTATGCTCTAGGTTGAAATTAAATATTAAGAGTTTATATACCTACCTAGCAAGTCTTCCCTAAAGGTCTTATATAAGTATACTAATAACTCCCTTTAGCGCTTAGTAATCTATTAGGACTATAAACCTCTTTAATATACCCTAAAGGTAATAAGCCTAATAGTCTAAGCTTTTAATTATAGCAAGAAGTTCCTATTAGCTTGCTCCCTAATATTACTCTATATCGCTAAGCCTCTATAAATAATAAGTAACTAGTTACTACTAGCTATTAATATACTATAATAGAATGCTATATATAGCCTTTATAAAAGTATCTATCTTAACCCTTATTTTATAGGTTAGGTCCTAGTATTAGAGAATAGTTACTAAGCAGAAGGCAGCTTGAAGCTATTTAAAAGCCTATTAGGCTTCTTCTAGCTAGTAGAACTTACCTCTTTTCTTACTGTTCTCACTACCCTTTAGTAAGGATATTATTAGGGCTATAATACCTAAATATCCTGCGATAAACTTATAATAGAAGTTATAGAATCTAAGGAAGACTTAGATTTCTTAGTATACCTTTAGTAGCTTCTATTTAGTAATAGCTTAGATATAAGTCTAGTCTATTAATATACCTTTAAGTATAATAATATACCCTAGGAACTCTACCTGCAATTAGTAGAACTTATACTTACTAAGCTTAGTATAGAGCTCCTATTAGCAAAGCCTGCGGAGCACTTAGAGAAGGTCTTTTATATATTACTCCTCCCTTATCTCAGAGCAGACTATAATATTATCTATATAAGTAATATAATAGGTATCTAGTAGCTTAGCGAGCGATTAGTGAATATACGCCTAGAATATAGCTAGGGTATATATAAGTCTAAATAGTATAATAGTATATTTAAAGTGCTTATAACGCATCCTAAAAGCTATTTTCTAGCGATCCGCTAGCTTAATATAAATATAGTAATATATATCTTAAATATTAATCTTTAAGATCTATTTCGCTCCCTAAAGCCTATCTAATAGCTTACTAATAAGAGGGAGTAGATATTAGTTCTTTAGTATTACCTTATCAAGGCCTTAGTAACTTATATAAAGGCATAGGGACCTATCATTCTTAAGTATAAAGAGGATAGGGGTGCCTACCTTACTAGCTAAGGGTTAGATCTGCCCTATTGCTTAGTTATTAGTAATATATTAGCGGAGTTTCTCTAATTAATGCTTATTTAGTAGGTAGATAGGCTTATATAGAGGTTTCCTCCCTTGAATTAAGTTAATAGTATATTTTATACCCTCTAGAACTAGGTATTCCTTTACTAACTATTTATTAAATATTGCTTATTTGCTAAATAGCTCTAGTAGCAACTCTATATTGCCCTCTATAGTATTCTCCTCTTCTAGAACCCCCATTAGCAGCTTATAGGGGGTAATATTCCCTAATATATATATAATATAGGCCCTCTAGCTATTCTTAATAACCTCTTATGCAAATACTAATAGCTTAGTAATACTGAGGTATTTATATTCCTAGGTATTTATCTAGGTATTAATTATAATACTTTCTCTGCCTATAGAGTATTATAATAAGAGGAGGTCTCCTGCGCTTTTAGGTTAGGAGGCTTTAGCAAAGAGTTGCTATATCTTCCTTACTCCTCCTCCTAAGTTAATGAGAAAGAATATTAACTAGTATATATTCTAGCTTATTATAGACAACCTATTAAACCCTTCTAATATAAGGGCGTACGCTATTATAGGTTATAGTTATAAGGATCTAGCTAGTTAACTACTAATAATATTAACCTAGGAATAGGAATCTATATCTACTAGTTCTTCTTATTTAGTAATATTCTAGAGAATAATTACCTATCTTTTTATAATATCTCCCTTTAAGAAAGTATTTAGTCTAGATATAAGCGAGAGGGGTTACTAGTATAATCCCCTAGCTTACCTATTTTCTAATAGGTCAAGTTCCTTAGCTTCTCTTATAGATTAGATTATATTAACTCTCGCCTTTCTAGCGAGTACTTAGTATCCTATTAGTATTTTATTTGCGCTTTATCTTACTTATTTATCTAAATAGTCTGCCCTTTTATACCCCTGTTGCTTATAGCTAAAGCATACTAAGTAGTTAGATATTATAGGTCGTATGCTAGGGCTGAATATAAGCTAGCTCTAATTAGGTCCCTATATTATACTACTAACTAGTTAGTCAGGTATTAGTCTCTAGGAACCTCGCGTTGCTTTATAACTAGAGCCCTACTAGCCCGCCTTTTAACCTGCTCTTACTACTAGGGGCCCCCTTAGGGTATGCTCTTCCCCTATATATTATTTCCTGCTCTTACTTTGTGGAGGTTTACTACCCTATTAGCAATATATCTCCTATACGTATTTAGCTTCAATAGCTATATCCCTTAGCCTCTATATCTTAGCTTTCTAGTATTTAAGTTCCCTATATAAGAATAGGGCTAACTAGAAGTATAGTATATAGGCCTTAGCCTTGCTATCTTCTATACTAACCATACCTAAGACCTAATATATTACGAATTATTTAATAACGAACTATATTAATAACTATATCTCCTTTATGTAAAGGTATCGAGGGGCTAAGAGCCACGGTTAGGTCAAACTAATAGCAGAAGCACAAAAAAGGTAGGATTAGAACTATTACGCTACTTTTGCTTGCTTCTTCTAAGATCCTTTATTTCTAGCTTTTAATAAGTATTTACTAGGTCTTTGCTATAAGGGTTCTATGCCCTAGACCTATAAGCCTCTCTATTCCTTTAGCTTATACTAGCTGAGGCGTCTCTAGCTTCTCTAGTCTAGGTATCTAGTCCCTTATAATTATCCCCCTTCTAATTATAGTAGTCCCTACTATAAGATCGGGTATTATAGGTCAGCCCTCTATTATTATCCTTCTTAGCTATCCGGGGTAGGTCCTAGCCCTTTACTTATTACTACTATTATCTAGTATAGTAACTATCTGCTGAGTATTTACTAAAAGATAATAAGGCCCTTGGAGTTATAGATATAATAGCTAAGCTTATAATCCTATTCCTTATAGTTCCTCTCCTTTTAAGCCCTTTTATGCTCTCCATCTAGGCTATTCTAAAGGGATCCTATTATTTCCTTTTAAAAGAGAGTAGTTATCCTTATAATAACTTCGTTTTTTATTCTCCTGCTATTCGCCCTTTATCTAGTAAGTACTTTCTTATACTATATCCTTATAATAACTTCGTTTTTTATCCTATTATCCCCCTTCTAAACGAGCGTATTACGAGGCTATTAAGTAGGTCGGATAGTAACTATTACTACTAATTCACTATATCTTCTTCCTAATAGGTAGCACCTGCTATAGTAAGTAATTGCTATTCTTTACTATCCGAAGTCGTATCTACCTTTATAATAGTTCAGCGAGGTCTCTTTAGCTATTTATAAAATAATAGCTTTTTCCCGCCCTAGGGTTAGTTCTTTTCCCTCCTTATTATATTATATTATTTAATAACTACTTTTATATTATCTAAGCCTTTTATTAAGCTTTTATAAACCCTTCTTATCTTTTAATACTTCCTTAAATATTATAAGTACTAAGAGCCTTATTAGCTAACTCCTCGCTAAGTATAGCCCTACTAAGGCTAAACTTAGTAGTAGCAACTATTAGCATAACTAAGCGGGTAGCAGCGAACCCAGCGTTAGCTATGCGCTATAGCTCCCTAAGAATGCCTAGGTCGTCTGCGCCTATTGATATAATAGTAATCGTATATATAAGTTATACTAAGTTCGTAATATTAAGTATTATAGGGTAAGTTTAGCGATCGTTTAGTAAAGGTATAAGCTAACTTTTCCTATTTCTAGATTCCTACTTATCTTATTAGTATTACTTATTTCTATTAGAACTAGGTTAAGCGTTATAGCTATATAATCGCTGCTAGCTAGTATTAGCAGCGCGAGATCTTCTATATCTTCGCAGCTATAGAGCAGGGGCAGGAGCTTCTCTAATACCTCTATACCTAGTTAGTAAACCCTACTAGGCTTAAGCCTAGTTCTAAGAACTATAAGAACTAACTCCTCGCTATAGGTATCAAGGAGAGTATAGCTTCGTATACCTAGGCGCGTTTATAGGTTTCGCTTAAGGTAGGTTTTACCTTATAGTTAGTCTTACTCTTTTATTAATCTAATATATATTTATAGATAGCTCGCTAGGCTAAGGATAAGGTTTTAGTTAAGGAGATTATAATATAGCTTAATAATACTCTCCCTATTTATTTATATAATAAGACTTATATCTTTAAGTAGGCTATTTCTCTTAATAAGCTTATTAATATCCTAATAATATAGCTTTTAAAGAGCAATACCTATATATCTATACTTTCTTTATAGGAGCTTTCGAAGGTCTAAGGTTCCTATATACTTCGCAATACTTACTACTAAGCTCCCGTTGCTATCTTTAAGATTATTAGTAGTAGTCCCGCGCCTCGACCTAATTCTTATAAGAAGGTTAGTAACAACTTAGCAATAGCTTAGTAATACTAGGTTTATAACAGCGAGGAGGATAAGTCCTTAGCTATAGAGGATAGCAACTCTAATAATACTATAGAGAGTAATAGTTAGGGTAGTAATAGTAGTACTACTAGTAGTAGCTCTAAGGAGGAGAGCGAGGATAATAATAATAATAATAATAAGGGTAGTAATAACGACGATAAGTAGTAATACTAGCAGAACTTCAGCAAAGGTATAATAGACTTCTATAGTAATATAAGGTTAGATACCTATAGGGTTTATATTGCTTTTATAAGGGGGGGTCTTCTCTTAGTATTTCAGCTATCTTATAGTTAATTAACTTTTCTTACTAATCTATAATACTTATTATCCTACTTATAATATAACTTATACTACTATTTCTTAAATCTAGCGAGGATTTGCAAAGCATTCGCTAAGTATTCTTCAAGCTCCTAGGTATTATACTCTACTAGCTAGCCTTTCTACTTAACTAAATATAAGGGGCTTATTAGCGCTTCCCTCTATAATATAATATCCTCGACTTCCTATTCCTTAGGGTCTTCTTTAAGGTCCGGGAGCTACCCCTTAGTAAGCTTTTAGCTATACTATAGCTTAAGTAGAGTAATAGAGAAGATATTATATGCTCTACTATACTTCTCTAGGAGTTATACTCTATAGATATTAGAGCTTATAACTTCTATAACTAGTATAGGAGTAAATCTTAGGGCGAGCTTTTGCTAACCTTTTGCGAAACGGAAGTTCTTTATTAAGAGTCTTATAACGTCTCTAATATTATATAATTACGCTTTTCTTCTAGTATTTATATTCTTAGCTTATACCTTAGTTATATATTACTAGGTCTTTGCTATTCTTTAGCAAACCTCTATTAGCTTCTTAAGCCTTTTATTAACCCCTTAGGTCCTAATCTTCACGTTTAATAAGTAGTAGTTAACTATTCGAGGGTAGTATCCTATAAGGGCCTTAAATAGGGATATACTAATAGTAGTATATATACTATTATTATATAAAAATTCAGCTTTAACTAATTATATCGCTTATTAGTTGCACAAGCCTTCGCTAAACCTTATAAGATATATAGTCAAGGCTTAGTATGTTCTTTCGGTCTAGCTATCTATCTATAGATATTATATAATAGAGACGCGCCCTTCTATATCTCAGGCCTTAGTCTAGTCTCGCTAGAACTAGCTAGTAATGAGTTTATCTTAGTTACTAATAATAACCTCTAGCATGCTATATTATCACTCGATCTCTTACTATAGGATCCTCGCTAAACCCGCAGCATCTAGTCGCTTAGTTATCGCTAAGAACTATACTACTTTAGTTATCTAATATATAATTACTAGGGTTATATTATAAGTAACTCTATTATCTTAGTAACTTTCTAGTAAGCTGGTTAAGAAGTCTAAAGAAATCTATTAGAATAGGTATACTAGTAGTTCTAGTATTTATAATAGCCTATATAGCTTATACCGTGGTATGCGCACCCCTTAGCAGCGTAGGCACTTAGCGATATATCGCTATATATCCTCCATTAAATATAGCTAATAAAACTTTTATAAGATTAGCTTAGCTATCTTATTTGCTCCTATATATCCTAATCTAGGTATATTATAGTAATTCTTCAGGATTTTATAGCAAAGGGATCCCTCTTCTAGGATAATAAGTCTTCTTCTAAACTAAAGGATATTATTCTTATTAACTTAGTATCGTTAGTATTCCCTAGTATCCTAGCGAACCTTAGCTACGATATCTCTATAGAAGGGGTCTTTAGCCTATAATCCTCTAACTATCTATTTAAGATCTATGTCTAGTTATGATATATAAGCTATTTCGTCCTAAATAAGCTCCTTTATTATAGTACGTAGGATATACTATTCCGGTATAGTAACCCTAGCTCCCCCTAGGTCCTCTAGCCTATTGCTATTCTCTCGTGGAGCAGTTGGCATAGCACCTATATATGCTTTTATGCAGGTAATAGCGCTAATATGCGTACTTATATATAGTAGCTTATTAATACCTATCGTAGGGTAGTACTAACTTAAGGGTGAGGATCCCTTAACTTTAGAACTAGCTTTCTAGCAAGGTTTTTATATACTTCGCTAGATAGCTTAGGTATAAGTTCTTATAATAGCTATAATTCCTTTAAGCTTAGCAATATACTAGCGAATATTTGCTAAAAGCTAGCTAATAAGCCTAAGTTTCTTTCTAAAGGTAGGGAGTATATTATCCACCTTCGCATCTTCTACTATATAGTTAGGGCGTTATAATAGTCTATCTGCTAGATTAATAACCCCCGACTTATACTAGATTTCAAAGTTAAATGCTAATAGGTAGTAAACCTATTATATAAGTCTTCTATAAATATCCTATATAAGCATAGTAAGCACTCCTTTTAGTGCTATATAGTCTATAAGTACTACGAATTTCTCAGGGAGTCCTTATAGGTATTACGCTTAGTGATCTAAACTTTCTATAATAGCAAGGAGTTCCTATTGCCCTATAGCCTAGCGCCTCTCTATATCTAAGAGCTTCCTTAACTAAAAGGCTACTAGGTGCTAAACTATACTATACTTCTATAAGAGCATACTAGATACTACCTAAGTAGATATATTAGTCTTAACCCTAGTTTCTAATGCTAGGTTATAGTATCTTAGTTTTAGGGCTTTAGCAAATACTCTCCGAAGTATCTTAAATATAGTCTATATCTCCCCTATTTAGGCGAAGGCTCCTAACTTCGTGCTATTCTAGCTTCCCTTAAGCGCGCTATTTATAAGAGCTATAATATAAGAATATCTTATAATAAACTTATAGTAAAAGTTATAAAAACTAAGGAATACTTAGATATCTCTAAAAGACTTTAGTACTAACTATTTAATAATCGCTCGGACTCTATCTAGGTCTATCTTAATACTATCTTAGGTAATATAGAACCCTAGAAAATCTACTTCTATCTAATAGAAGTTATACTTCTTTAGTTTTATAAATAGCTTAGTAGCCCTTAGGTAGCATAGGATAGTATAGAGGTCCTTAGTATACTATTCCCTTATATCTAAGTAGATTAGAATATTATCTAGGTATATAATATAGTAAGTATCTAAAAGGTTAGCAAGTATTCGGTGAATATACGCCTGAAAAGTTGCTAGGGTATTCATAAGCCTAAATAGCATTATAATATACTTAAAGTACCTATATTGCGTTCTAAACGCTATTTTCTACCTATCTACTTTATTAATTGCAATTTAGTAGTATACCTCGCTTAAATTAATCTTAGAAATAAACTTTACTCTAGCAAGTCTATCTAAAAGCTTGCTAATTAGTAGTAGAGGATAACGGTTCTTTACTATGATTTTATTTAATCCCCTATAGTCTATATATAGTTATAGGCTTCTATCCTTCTTAGGTATGAATAGTACTAGTGCTCCCGCGGAGCTAGTTAAGCAGTATATATAGCCTGCTACCTCTATATCCCGGATATACTTAGTAAGCATTTATAACTACTCTACTGATATTGAGTATATAGGTCTATATAGGGGTTCCTTGCTAGGTTTTAGTTTAATATAGTATACTACTAGTACCCTTTAGCCTCGGAACTTTCTTCGCATTCTCCTTATTAAAAACGTTAGCAAAGTCTTAAAGTTCCCTAGGAATCTTCTTCTCCTACTTATTATCTAGCGAATCTTCGCCTAAGGACTTTATATCCTTCTTATTAAGGCTTATAGCACCTATTAGATATATAATATAGGCTTATTAGCTATTCTCTATAATCTCTTAGATAATCGCCTCTAGCTTAGCGAGCGAGAGGGGTTTATATAACTAGGTATATATATAGGTATTTATATAGATGCCTTCCTATCCTATAGAGTTATTAGATAGAAGGATATCTCCTGCTCCTTTAGGGCGAGGGCTTATAATAAAAGCCTAGCAAATCTTCTATAAGTAACCCTAACTATCTATAACAAAGAATATAAGCTAGTAGACCTTGCTTATAAGCATAGGCCTTCCCTAGAAATCTACTAATTCAGGAGCTAGAATGCTAGTAGCCTCCTTTAGTTAAAGCCTCTTAATAAGACCTTCTTATATAATATCTACTACTATATAGGTATCTATATTAACCTCTAGTTCGACTTCGCTAGATGCTCGGAGCGCTAATACCTATCCCTTAATAGTCTATCCTACTAGAACTAAGGTAATTTCTAGCGTAGTGCCCCTCGGGGTTATATCTACGCCTACTTATTTCCTAAGTCTTTAGCATTAGTTATACTAGGTATTATAATCGCGTTTATCCTGCCCTATCTTAGGTTTAGGTTCTGAATACTACCCGTTAGCTATATATAAGTTTTAGTATAGTTAGGGGAGATATAGCTATACTTCTTATAGTTATAGTATTAGGGTCCCCGGGAGTTAGTAGATATACTACTAGCGCTAGGCGTTATATAAGCATCTGCTAAGTAGTCGTTCTAAGATAGGGTCCCTAGGTAGCGATCCCTTAAGTCTATTAACCTAGGGGGTTATAAGCTGCTCTTATAAGGGCGGTCTAGAGAGCCTGAGTATAGTTACTTATATAACTCGGAATAGCTAGCAGACGTTCCCCTACGTCTCCCTTCCGTGATCTCCTATAATCTCTATATATATAGGGTAATAGTATATATATTAGTATAGTTAATATCCTGCTTAAAGGGTTTATCCTTTAGGGTCCTAATAAGGCCTTAAAAGAAGGCATATACCTTTATATTACTTATGCTTAGCTTATTAATTGCTTAGTTAATAGACTCCTATTAAGCTTAATATATAAGTAGTTTCTTATTATCCTTCTAATAGCATTATCTTAAAGTATTATAATAGTTCTACTCTTAGAGCTCGGGTATAATATACTACCTTCTCATGAAAATTCTAAAGTCTTCCTATTTTGGGTTTATCTAGTTCCCTAACTTATCTATAAGTATTTAATAATAATTCCGCTATTCTATTTATAGGGTATGCTCTATTATACTTAAAGCCTACTAGATATACTAGCTATTAGAGTAGCTAGGGTAGTGCTTATAAGCCTCTTTAACTATAATAAGCTAATCTTCCCTTATTATATTAGTAGATTTGCTAGTAAGGTGCGCTATGTTATAATTCGGGGTTTTTTTTATAAACCTTAGGCGATCGCTTAATAGGAGCTCGGTTGCTTAACGTAGTAGTAATTAGCTCCTATTAGTTAGCTATTATAGTTATAATCTATTATATTAGCACTTAGCTAGTTGCTTTATCTAGCCCTCTAGCTTAAGCTAGCCTATTAGCTGCAGC
>JAOQIF010001656.1:0-12730 GCA_026260285.1 Colletotrichum sansevieriae | reverse complement strand
CCTTTTAAGGAGAGTATAAAGCTATTTCTATATAGAATATAGATATTAATAAATCTATAGTAAATTATATAACTATTATAAAAATATAAGGATTAACTTTTTAAAAAGAGGGTATTTAGAGTAATCTATAGCTATAATTTGAAGTATTTTGATTTTTTGATTTTTAATTAGAAGAAAAGGATAATACCTATAGCATATTATATATAAGCTACTTATAATTAATCTTCACGGTTGATTAATTTTTCTAAATAATAATAAAATCTTCCCCCTAATAAGCACCTACTAAATAACTTTGCTAATACTATAACAACTACTATAGGTAATATATAATAGTCTTTATATTATACTTTTACTTACTAATAACTATTTTAATTAGAGAGTAGTATATTATATAAAATATCGTCTAAGTAGAATCGCAGTATGTTTTATATAGATTTATAGTAATTATTTATACTAATTAGTAATAGGTCGACTGCCTAGATCTAGCGCTAGAGCTAAGCGAAAGGTAGAGTTAGAATATTCTAATAATATAAATACTAAGAAGTTACGCTAATAAGTTAAGAATATAAACGAAGCCTAAAAAGCGATTAAATAGGCTAAAAAGGCCCTTAGATAGTAGAAATCCCGTAAGCTTAAGGCTCTAAGAAGTTTAGATATATAGATTAATATATCTATAATAGAGCATACTAACCTCGAAGCTCGAGAGATCTAGTTAGTTAATACCCTATAGTAAGTATCTTTATTTCAAATTACTTTCTGTCACAGTCTTCCTACTAGCCTGGGGCTATAGTAGGGGTCGCTAAGACTGCGAGTGAAACAAGGAAAAGAGCAATGCAAGCGTGAATAATAACAAATAGTGAAATAGGTAATTATAGGTATATCGTAATATATTCTATAATAGCTGAGCCTTCTAAGCTTATCTACTAGAAGTCTCCTACTTAAAAGGATAAGTATTAAGCCTAACTATAGTTATATAGAATACTACGTAATAGCTAACTATATTACTAAAAGGCGTATAATATATGCCCCTTTTTTAAAAAGCAATTATCCTAATTGCTATTACTATCGATCTAGGATATATATGCTTAATCTTCCCTTTTCTCCCTCTTTATATTCTAATCGCTAGAAATCACTATAGGGTTATTAATTAGTCGTCGCGCTAGCAGAGGAGTATATTAAACTTAGATATCTGCTAGCGCTTAGTAGCGCTATTATTACTAGTATTACTTAGCATAAGTTGCTTATCGCTAGTACGCTAGAAACCCTTAATTATAGTATAGAGGTTTGTAATCTTAGTATAAAGGCTTGCGATCTCCTTAGTCTTAACTATATCAATAGTTATATAAATCTTATTAGTAACTACCTGCTTAGACGCGCTATCGTTCTCAAGTTTAGCGAGATGCTTGCTAATAGCGTTAATATTAATAGTATTTATATTAGCTATATTAATCTCTATAGTATCGAAGCGAGGAAGGATTTCCTATCGGATGCTATTAATAATAATATTAATATTACCCTCAGCCTTATTAGCGAGGTCTTTAGCGTTTTTAGTATCCTTACGGGCTAATAGGTCTATAGTAGTAATATTACTAATATTAACGAGCGGGGCAATAGAAAGGAGGTTAATATAGTTTATTATAATAAGGTTACTAGCGATAATTCTATTAGCATAACTATAAGTATTATAAAAGTATATAGCAAGGACCTAGGCGTAGCTAGGGAGAAGCTTGCTATAGGCGTTATTATTAATATATATATTATACGCTCGCTTAAGGGTATCCTAGATATATCTAATATAAAGGTTAGAAGATATATTCTCAGAAGGCTTAATATTATTAAGGATTTTCTCGATCTCCTTAATAAGGATAGTATTAGGGTAGTATAGAAAGGCGTTATTAATATAAGCCTTCGCCTTATTAATCTACTAGCGCTAGGCTATAGGGCTAGGGCAGCCCTTCTTAGGAGTCTTACGAGGGGTAGTAGCTATAGTTTTAGCTAGGGTATTAGTAATAACGCGGGCTAGCTTAGTAGCTTAGGTATTATTATTCTAAATATTATTAGCGTTATTATTAATAACCTCCTTATATTAGGTCTTAGTATCTATAGCAAAGAAGTTCTTCTTAGCTACTTATTTACCCTTCTTATAGTCCTTGCGGGACTTCTTCTTCTTAGTAGCAGACTTATAAGTCTTAACCGGAGTGCTAAGGTTAATACTATAGTTATTAACTTAGTTATTACTACCTTAGTTATTACTACCTTAGCATAGGGAGACGGGGTTAAGCACCTCGTCGTTCTAGGGGTTAGTACCCTCGTCTTAGCTACTATTATTATTAGATAGGTGAGAGGATAGGACCTCGTAGTTATTAGTAATTTCCTTACCTTTAGAAGCTATTATTATAATAGTATTAGTTAAGCTAGCATTCGGGAGGCTATATTTAGCGGGTTAGGATAATATTATTACTTATTATAAGAGGTCTATTGAGTAATAATTAGTATATAGGAGAGAAATAAATAAATAAAAAGTATAGGCGTGCCTAAATAAAAGTAGGTAGGTATAGTAAATAGAAGGAAGGTATGGAAAAACTTTTATAATAGGGGTTAGTGAGGAAGGTATATAAAAGTTAGCACCCGCCGCTCCTTCCTTGAGATAGAGAGATCGAGAGAAGAGTAGTTAAATAGCAAAAAATAGCAATAATAAAGGGAAAATTTGCAATCCTGATATTAATTTAGGGTATATATATTTATCCTATTAAAAGGATAGGAAAACTAATTAGTTACGCATAAGGTGCGCGCCTTCTTGCAGCTCCTTTAGTATCCTAGTTAAGGGGGAATTTAGTATTATACTTATTAATAATATTATTTATATTAAGCAATAGGGAGTCTCTTTATTCCTAGGTATTATCTTTTACTATAAAGCCCTTCTATTAGATAAGGTATTTAATAGTAGGTTCCTAACTCCTCTATAAGACTCTTTATTTAATAATATAGTTAAGTTCCTACTCCTTACTACTATTAACCTTAATAAGCTTTAGCAGCAGAGTCTCATAGTTAAATAGGTCTTCTCCCTAGGCTAGCTTATATAGCTAGGCTATAGAAAGGATTAGGTAAACCTGCTAGTATTTAGGAATATCTACCTTATAGGCGAGAGGATTAATAATACGCTTAATTCGGAAGGGTCTTATCTATCTAGAGGTCTATTTGCTATTACGTTATTCTAGTAGGTAGAATCCTTTGCTAAGTTATATCTAGACTTTATCCCCTTTATTAAAAGTTATATTAGTATAGTAGTTATTATATCTCTCCTTATGCGAGGCGTTTGCTATATTAATAAGTAGTAATACCTCCTTTTAATATATCTCCCTAAGGATAATAAGGCTCTTAGTTAGGGCGCTTATTTGCATAACTATATTAAGGATACTTCATAGCTTAAATCCGAGTATAACCTCGTTTAGCGATTATCTAATTATAGTAGATAGGGAGTTATTAAGATTATACTATAGGGCAGGTAGTATATCAGTCTATAGGATATTAGGGGATTTAGATATATAGAACTATATCGCGATCTTAGTAGTCTAGTTTATTCTTTTGCTCTACCTATCTATCTAGGGGTAGTATGCTATTAAGAGGAGGAGCCTAATATTAAGGGCATTAAATATTATATATTATATTATAGAGATAAACTTAGGATCCTAGTTACTAATAATATGATATAGAATTCCCTAGTCTAAGAGGAAAAATACGTAGAGTAGGATTATTATCTATTCTTTTGCTCTATAGGTTGAATATCCTATGAGAAGGATTATCTTTTTTGAGAATTTATATATTACTATTACTAATATATCTAACTCTAGGAAACCTAGTAGGGTATAGGGACTTCTATAGGATAGCACCTTAGGTATATTAGTAACGAAGTCTATAGTAATAGTATTATAAGGGATATCTATAACGGAGATAGGTTATAGCTATCCTAGTAGCCTTTAGCAGTCGACTTAGTTCTCTTTATACTAGTTATAGTAGGTAATATATCGTTATATAAGCGACTTCTTATTGCGAAACTAAAAGGTTGATATTTCTGCTATTATACGGTCTGCGCTAAAGTAGTGTTTTTTATTATAACTAAGGCGGAGAATCGCAAGTACTAACTAGCGCGGAATACAGAGTCTCTAAGTGCTATCTATAGCTATATAAAGGATAAGCCCTTCTAGTAATAGACTCTAAGGAGTTATTTAATAGCATTTTAGGGCTCTTTTAGCAGCTCTAGCGCTATTTTCCTTAGTAGTAGCGTTAAATAGTAACTACTACTTACCTAGTTCCTTCTGCTAGGATCGGAGTTATTTGAGAATTTTGCTATACCTCGTGTTATTAGTATAGTTATTTATAATCTTAGCGATAAAGTCCTCTGAAATGCTTATAGTTATCTCCCCTATTGCTCTATAGGCTTATAACTTCTTAGCTAACTAGTTAACTATATCTATAAATCCTATATTATTATTATTATTATTACTATAGGTTATTTCCACGAGGACGTCGCTATCCTTAAACCTATTAGCTCGTCCTGAGGCTATAAGCAATAGTAGGTGCGAGAGGGTATTAGGGATAACGTTAAGCTTCCCTAATATATAGGTAATATTAAGGTTAAATTGCAATAAGTAGTTCGCAGTGCTCGCGAGCTATAGGTTAGCCTTATTAAGGTCTATAGTCTATAGCGAGGTATATATAAGAATTCCCTTTATAGCTATATAATCCGTGAGAATCTATATAGGGTGCTTATTCGATTGCACGAGCTTATAGAGCTTCTTTATAGCCTATACTACTACTACTACCTCTACTTCTATAGCGAAGTATTGCTTTTCTAAGGGCGATATAACCTTAGATAGAAAAAGCACTAGTTAGATATAGATTTATATAATATCTTTGCTAGATATATTAGTATTATTCTATAGGATATTTAGTTAGAATACTATAAGCCTAAAGCCGCCTTTATAAGCATTAATCTTAAAAAATATAAGCTTATTCGGGTTATAGTAGTATCTTATAACCTAATTATAGAGATTCTCCTAGAGGGTATTTTACGCCTCTTGCTCGCTTAGCGTTAGCTTGAATAATACCTTTTAAACCCTCTTTATTCGAACTGCTTTTAATAGACTATTAGGAAGTATATTTTTATTATAGAGTTTTATAGTAAGATAGGTCTTTCTATCTTATAGTAGTATTATAATAATATTATACTAGGGTATATTATATCGCAGCTATCTAGCTATTCCGAGGTATCTCTTAATATTATAGAGAGTTTTTAGGAAGCGGAGGTTCTTAAAGGCTGCGATTCTATCCTCTATTTATTTAATACTATTAGTATTTATAATATAGCTGAGGAGTCTTACTTTAGGAAACCTTATAAAGAACTTCTTAGGTCTAATATAAAGGTAGTTATTCTTGAAGAGCTTAAGAATAATATCGATATACTAGAGATAGTCCTCGTTACTATTGCTAAAAATAATAATATTATTAATATATACTCGAGCAAAGTGCTAGTAGTTATGCAGGAGGCAGTCTATAAAACGCTAGGCGTAAGCTAGCGAGTTCTTAAATCCTATAAGGATAACGTTAGAAACCTCGATGCTATAGGGACTTATTACTACTATCTTATTATAATATCTTAAGTAGATTAGTAGTTAGTAGAAGCACCTAGTAGTATTAAATATCGTTATGCGTTTCTTCCCTCTAAGGGTATCTATTATATCATCTTAGTTAGAAAGCGGGTATACGTCTAGGATAGTGATTCGGTTAAGAGGGCGAAGGTTAATAATAACCCTGCCTTTTTTTATACTATTAACTACTCGTTATATAACGAAGAGCAGATAAACGACTAGGATTAGCCTATTACCCTATACTATCTTGCTATTAGTATATATCTTACTATAGATATTCTTAACGACCTCGAGGTCTTTAGTGCTAAGGGGGTAAGGCTTTACTATAGCCTTCTAGTTTTGCTACCCTTTAACAAGCTTAATATATATATATTAGTTATCCGGCATAGGTATAATCCCCTTATTATAGTAAATATCTCAGTTATCGAGGATTTCCTTAAGTCTTCTAGCGAAAACTGCATCCTAATTGCAGATCTTAACTCTATTCTTACTATATATAACTAGGATATCTTTTAGCTTAGATATTCTATAAGATAGAATATTATCCGCTTAACGAGGCAGTTCTAGGCTAGATTCAGCAGGCGGGGTTATAAACCACGCGCTAGCTGCTATATTACCCGTAGCCCTATCGAATTCATATTACGAGAACTAGCGCGAGTTTGATTCTCCTCTTATAAGGGTGATAATATCTATATAGTTAACGAGGTTAGTAGTCTCCTCTGCTTCTATTAGAATAATATAGCCTAGCTGCTATCCTCTTGGGATTATTATTAGCTTATCTATTATATTTTGCATAAGGACGAGCTTAGGGTTATCTGCTATAACTATTATATTAACTGCGCTAATATAACTAGATTGAAACTACTAAGTATTAGAACCTTGCTAGCTTAACTTAGGGAGGTTAATAAAGCTAGTTATAACGAATATATTACTCTATAGGGGAATAACTACGGTATAGGCGTTATTAACTCGTCTAGTTACTAGGTGCTATCTCCTAAACTAGACTAGATACTGCATTCTATATACTAAGCGGAACTTAACTATACCCTTATTAAAGTCTATAACTAGCTTATAATCTTTATAGAATAGTATTCCTAATAGAAGATTTGCTCTAAGGGTATTTATAACTCTAGCTATAATAATAACGTAGCTATTAATCTCTATATTACTAATAGTACCTAGGATATAGAAGTCGAATATAACCTGCTCTATTACCTAAAAGGTTAAGTCTACTATATTCATCCTCTATAGTTCTATCGTTTAAAACATAGGATTCTGCGCAAAGCGTAGTATCTAATTCCTATTAACTAGAGTTATTGAGGCGCCTATATCGATATAGACTTCCTCTAGGGTAGCTATATCGTCGCTTTTTATATTAAGGCGGAGATATATCTATTTAGCTAGTATTATTCGTTTCACTAGTTTTACCTAGGTATTAATAATTTGGTTTTTCTTAAGTAATACCTATGCGTTATTTGCTAGGGGAATTGCAATAAGACCTGCGAAGTTTACTATATTATTGATATAATATATAGCAGAGTCTATAACCAAAGTAGTTAGGGAGATCGCTAGCATGCTTCTCACTATAACTACGATATCTATCGTCTAGCCTGCTGTTTCCTCTTTGCCCGGTTGCTCTAATAGGGCAGCTGAATCGTGGGGGACTTCCTATATATCTATTAGGATATAGCTGCTATTAACGAGGTTATTAATATTATAGTTATTGTTATGATCCTCCTATATATAATAGGCGTCTGAGTCCGTTTAGCCTGGTCTATTATATTTTATATAATATTAAAAACCCGGGTTTCTCTATAGCTAGTTCTATAGGTAGCGATCTTTCTATTTTTAATAGTTATTAGAGCGCTAGAAACGTTACTAAGGTTAATAACGTTATTAGGGTTGCAGATTATTACGATTATCCCGTTAGAAGTCTTAGTTAGTCTATCGTCCCTTATTATTAGTCTATATTATATTATTAGACTCTTCTAATATATAGTTAACGCTAATTAGCACCTAGAGTCTGCGCTAAACTGCCTTGCGTTTTTTCTTAGCTATATTGAGGTAATCCTTAAGAGTATTACTAGCTATTAGTTTATCTAGGAATTACTAAAGCTCTAGGTTAATTATATTATAGAAGATTATTAATAGCTAGCTAACTATAGATATTAGTTCTATCTACGCTCTATTATATTTAAAATAGTTTTAGGCGAAGTTATAAATATCTCTATCTCCCTTAAGGTCTTCTATAGTAAACCTATATATAGTAATCTATTAGATAGACTCCTATTAGGTTAGCGTAAAACGTCTCCTAATAGTATTATATAGGGTGTAATATCTTATATAGAGGTAGTTCTATCGTTTAATTAGCCTAAGTTAGTATTCCTACTAGCTAAGTGCTTTCCCTTATAGTAGAGAGCTCTAATTCTATATAATCTCTAAAGCTATAGCTAAGCTAGTAGTTTTAGTATCTAGGCTAGAGATCTATAGATCTATCTCCTTATAGTATAGAATATCCTAGTTATAAAAGACGGGCTCTATACTATACTTCTTATTAGTATCTAGCTAAAAAATACTATATTATTAGGCAAATCTACCTTCCTATTAAGTTCCCGAGGGCTATAGCACCCTAGTATTAGCCTTAAGCTAGCTAAATACTTAAAAGAATAAAGCCTCGAGACCCTAGGATAGCAGCTCTAGGTAGGGCCCCTAGGATAATAGTAAAAATATTAGTAGTAGCGCTAAATTCTACTGAGGTAGCTAGGTCCTCCCTGCTAATATATCTTACTTTAGTAGACCTATAGTAGTATTATAAAGAATTTATAGTATTCTATAGATTTTTCGCTCTAATAGTCCTATAATAGTATCTTCTAGCGCTATAACTCGTAGTTCGGGGGTTTTTCCGCTCTTATTATAAATATTATTTACTATAGCTCTTGCCTTAATAGGAGGTCCTAGGGGTTTAATATCTAACTAGCTAGATTAGATAGGAGTTATAACTCTTTCGTCTCTCAGGGGCAGGAGGGTGATTCTCTCGCTAGCTCTATAAAGGCTTTCTTCTCTAGATAGGGGTATAAAAAGTGCTACTATTGCTAGAGTATCCCTTATAGCTATAATCGCGTTAATAACGCTAATTAATATAGTTATATAGTTATTAGGCTTAAGTATCTAGTAATAGTATAGATTAGCTTTCGCCTTCTAGCCTATATTAATAATATCTATATAGGGTATATAGTTATTATCCTATTCGAGAGAGGCGAGGTTTGCTATCTAGTTATAAAATCATTTACTAAGGCTAAGGGTAAAATTATAGTCTTTATAAGCCTGCTAGAAACTATAGAGCCTGCGAGCCTCGTTATAATATCTAATTCTAGCTATATCTCCTATATTATAATATTCCTCTATAAGAGAGGGATTACTATGCTAATTTAACGTTAAACTCAAATAGTTAGCTATATAAGTTAATAATTAAGACTTCTATCTCTTTAACTTCTTTAACTTCCTTCCTTTTAGTATATAAATACTTTTAGGAGGGGGTTTCGAGGTTAAGTCCGAGTCCTCTACCTTATTACGAGTTTTCATAGTATAAGGGAGGTCTTAGATAAGGAAAAAGAATAGGTTATACTACTAGATATTATAGTCTTCCTACTAGCCTAGGGCTATAGTAGGGGTTGCTAAGACTGCGAGTAAAATAAGGAAAAGAGCAATATAAGCGTGAATAATAATAAATAGTAAAATAGGTAATTATAGGTATATCGTAATATATTCTATAATAGCCGAGCCTTCTAAGCTTATCTACTAGAAGTCTCCTATTTAAAAAGATAGGCGTTAAGCCCAACCGTAGTCACGTGGAATACCACGTGATGGCCGACTATATCACCAAAAGGCGTGTGACACTTTCTTTATACTAATATTATCTAGTATATTAAAAGGAATATATCTAAGCTAGCTTCTTATAAGGCTTATAGGTCCTGCTATATTAATATATAATATAATTATTAATAATAATAGTGATAAAGAATAGGAGGATATTCCTCTAGATGAGATTAATAATAATACCTAGATAAATTTAGATAACTTTAAGACTATGCTTCACTTCGAAGTTAGTATTGAGGATAGGGTACCTCAAACTAATATAGCTACGTAGAGTGCTCTAATCCTTAATAAGCTGATTATAGTATATAGATTATAATAAATAATTACTATAATTACTAATTCTTCTAGGATAACTAAATCTATAAATACTAATTCTTTTATAATACTTAGGAAGTAGTTCTTGAGCGCCTCTATATTAAGATTAAGCGTATCTTTAGCAATCCTATGTTTACTCTTGCTATAATATATAAGTATAATCTGCTTAGAAATAATAATAACTTCCTAAGTATATAAAGCTTTTTTACTAGGGAGGAGATTCTTCTTTAGTTCTATATTATTAAATATTAGTACCCGAAGCATCTATCTAAGAAGATATAAGAATAGCTTATCCTTAACTTCTATATTAAGAAGATAAAGACGTAAGTATTATAATATTATATTAATCTTTTATAGATATACTAACTATAAAAGGATATTCTATCTAAGTTATAGACTAGCTCTTTATATATATAATATGCTATATACTACTATAGAGCATTGCTATACTTCCTCCTTCAAGCCTCCTATTAAGGATATATTCTTAGAGATTGCTAGCTAGGGTTAGCAAAAAGAGGTCTAGGAGCTTATAGGTCTATCCTAGCTCTAGGAAGGCTTTACTACCTTTAATAAAGTAGCTAACTACTTTTATACTATAGATAGTATATTCTTAGCTATTTTATAGCTAATCCTCTTCTTCCTTAAGCTTAAGCTTAAGCGGGATATTACCCTATATAATTAGTATAAGGTTAGTAAACTAGCTTAGAAGCTGACCTATTTTCTAAATATCTCGCTTTAAATAGATAGTAGTTTATAAAATATATATAAATAGTATAAATTAGAGTTTTGCTATGAGATAAATAATAGGTTAAATTATTAAATAATATAGTAATCTTTTGAGGTAATTAATTTAATTTAGAATAATCTAGTACTATATACTCCTAGTCTTTTTATTAATTCCTTTACTAAATCGAAGTCTTTCTTTTATAAAGTTACTTATTTAGTATAAATAATATATAGATTAGTATCTATTTAAATTACTTAAAGATATTTTAGGTATTCCTTACTCTTAAATATATTTACTAAGAACTACTCGCTAATCTCTTAGAGACCCTCTATAGCTCTCGATTAGAACTAAATTTAATACTATCGGAATAACTATCCTGCGCAGGTAATAGTACTAGAAAGATAGGGTTCTTCCGTAATACTATAGTTATTCGTGATATCTATCTATCGTAGGTTTGGTGGTTACGATAGCTATATAGGCAGTCCTTATATATAGGGTCCTAGCCCTCCTATTGGTTAAATCGGCGCAATAGGTAGGTCCGATCGGCCCGACGTAGCGCTAGTTAGGTCAGCAATAAACCGCTAACTAGGCTTCTAATACTAGCAGTCTTTTATTACTACTAGTGCCTACCCTATAATAGCCTATATTCGTCGAGATAACCACTAAATAGTACTACTTATAAAAGGGGCCTAAATAGCCTAATAACCGCAGTTTTCGCACGTTTTATCGTTATCCCCCGATATGCTATATATCCCCCGTTTTACTACGCGTAGGGCCCTAGCTACGGGCCGGGGTCCCGGCTACTATCGGATAACCTACCCCTCTATCTATATCGTCGCCTTATTATTATTAATAAGCCGTTAGAGGGCTTTATTTAGCGTTAACTTCGTAAGTCTATTAGCTAGGTTATTATTACTATAGATCCAGCGGATCTCCGCGATCTCGCAGCGCTTATATAACTACTATAGCGCTATTATATCGATTATAAGGCGCTTTTCTTTTGTTATACCTAGCTTAATAAGGCACTTATATAGCGAATACGAGTCGGTATAAATAATAGTCGATATTAATAGTAGGTCTAGTCGATCGGAGACCTTTTAGAGGGTTATTACAATCGCATAGGCTATATTAACGCTAGTAACTATGCTATAGATTTCCGAGGCTAGTATGCTACGGGTAACGCGTTTTAACTTCGTTAAGCTATAGTAAATAACGTTACTATTAATTTCGAACGTATTAATAGCCTTATTATTATTAGTCTCGTTAGCTAGTATAATAATAAAACCTAGTTATAATAATAGGTCGTTATTATTAGCAAAAGATCTATTAATAAAAATAAATAGTTTTATAATAGCGAGGTTAAGCGGGATGAAACTAAGGCCTCTATCGAGGGATTATAACTACTAGAGTATTCGCTAGTTAAGGATTCTAACGTTATTAACTATAGGGTTTTGCTGTTATATAGCAATAGATAGGTTAAAATAGGCCTCGGGTTAGCAAATTAACGCGATATACGCGCTGCAGGTGCGTTATTTAACGTATTGCTGCTTTCGGATAGCTTTATCAGCAGAGGGGTTAATAGGGTATAACTTAAGCCCTTAGTCCTTTTGGCGAAGGGTAAGGGTATTGCTATTATCGATTATCACGATCCTACTATTAAATATAAGGGGGTTATCAATAGCGAGGATCTGCTTAGGTTTAGCTAAAAAGCTAGCTTTAGTCAATTTAGCCTCCTCAAGGGCGGAAAATATATTATTTAATAGGCCTAATATATTATCAGTTTGCATACCTATAATAGCGAAAGATAGGTTATTTTTCGTTAATATAAGCAGGCAGGGGTTAAATAACGAAGTCTCTATCTCGAGCCTCTCTTTATAGTAGTAGCTATATATAGCCTACTAATAGGTGCTAGCCTTAGCGATGCTATAGAGGGGTTTTATAACCTCTATAATAGTATTATTAGGGTATTTATACCGTATTTAAGCGGGGATTTTAGCGAGGATAGGGCGGGTGAGATAAGTAGCGGACTAGATATAAGCTTAAGTAATATCGCAGATCTAAAGGGTTTTGCTATTAGCTAATAATAACGGGGCGATCGCGAGGATTAGCTATTAACTAGCTCTTTAGATCGTAGGGGCCTAGGTTAAAATAGCCTCTTTATTAT
>JAOQIF010001655.1:0-12747 GCA_026260285.1 Colletotrichum sansevieriae | reverse complement strand
ATTATAGTAATCTAAGCTAAGGAAGGGAAGTTTTCTAGGAAGTTCCCTATGCAATAGAAAAGCGGATATAGGGCGAATATTAAGCGAGAGCAGTCGTTAAGGGCAGAATCCTTAGGGTCTGTAGTACCGCCCAGACGCCAGCAGTAGCATAGCCCGTAATAGTATATCCCTATTTAAAGCCCTTATAAGATACTACCCTCGAATAGTTAACTACTACTTACTAAATATAAAGATTAGGACCTAAGGGGTTAATAAAAGGCTTAAGAAGCTAATAGAGGTTTACTAAAGAATAGCTAAGAACTAGTAATATATAATGGAAGTATAAGCTAAGAATGCAAATACTAGAAGAAAAGTATAATTATATAATATTAGAGATATTATAGAACTCTTAATAAAGAACTTCTATTTTATAAAGGGTTAGTAAAAGCTCGCCCTAAGATTTATTCCTATGCTAGTTATAGAAGTTATAAGTTCTAATACTTATAGAGTATAACTTCTAGAGAAGTATAGCAGAGTATATAATATCTTCTCTATTGCTCTACTTAAGCTATAGTATAGCTAAAAGCTTACTAAGGGATAGCTCCTAGATCTTAAAGAAGACCCTAAAGAATAGGAAGTTAAGGATATTATATTATAGAGGGAAGTGCTAATAGGCTTCTTATATTTAGTTAAATAGAAAGGCTAGCTAGTAGAATATAATACCTAGGAGCCTGAAGAATACTTAGCAAATACTTTAAAAATCCTCGCTAGATTTAAGAAATAGTAGTATAAGTTATATTATAAGTAGGATAACGAGTAGTATAGATTAAGAAGAAAAGTTAATTAACTATAAAATAGCTAAAACGCTAAGAGAAGACCCCCCCCCTATAAAAGCAATACAAACCCTATATTATTAGCAATATATTAGTAGAGTTCTTCTAACTAATACTTATTTAATAGGTAGATAGATTATATAGAGGTTTCTTCCTTTTAATTAAGTTAATAGTATATTCTATACCCTCTAGGATTAGGTACTACTTTACTAACTATTTCTTAAACGTTGCTTATTTGCTAAATAGCTCTAATAGTAACTCCATATTACCCTCTAGGGTATCTTCTTCTTATAGCGCCCCTATTAGCAGCTTATAGAGGGTAATACTCCTTAATATATATATAATATAGGCCTTCTAGCTATTCTTAATAACCTCCTATATAAATATCAATAGCTTAGTAATACTAAAGTATTTATATTCCTAAGTATTTATCTAGGTATTAATTATAATACCCTCTCTTCTTATAGAGTATTATAATAAGAGGAGGTCTCCTACTCTTTTAGGTTAAGGGGCTTTAGTAAAGAGTTGCTATATCTTCCTTACTCCTCCTCCTAAGTTAATAAGAAAGAATATTAACTAGTATATATTCTAGCTTATTATAGATAACCTATTAAACCCTTCTAATATAGGGGTAATAGCTACTATAGGTTATAGTTATAGGGACCTAGCTGGTTAACTACTAATAATATTAACCTAGGAATAGGAATCTATATTTACTACTATTTTTTATTTAGTAAAATTCTAGAGAATAATCACCTATCCTTTTATAATAGCTCCCTTAAGGAAAGCATCTAGTTTTAATTTAGGCATAGGGGCTATTAGTATATTCCCTTAGCTTACTTATTTTCTAATAAGTTAAGTTACTTAAGTTCTCTTATAGATTAGATTATATTAACCCTCGCTTTCTTAGCAAGTACTTAGTATCTTATTAGCGTTTTATTTATGCTTTATCTTATATATTTATCTAAGTAGTCTGCCCTCTTATACCCCTTTTGCTTATAGCTAAAGTATACTAAGTAATTAGATATTATAAGTTATATACTAGGGCTAAATATAGGCTAGTTCTAATTAGGTCCCTATATCGCGCTACTAACTAGTTAGTGAGGTATTAGGCTCTAGGAACCTTGCGTTGCTCTATAGCTAGAACCCTGCTAGCCTGCTTTTTAGCTTGCCCTTATTACTAGGGGCCCCCTTGGGGTATACTCTTCCCCTATATACTATTTCTTGCTCTCGCTTTATAGAGGTTTGCTACCCTATTAGTAATATATCTCCTATAAGTATTTAGCTTATATAGCTATATCTCTTAGCCTCTATATCTTAACCTTCTATTATTTAAGTTCCCTATATAGGAATAGGGCTAACTAGAAGTATAGTATATAGGCCTTAGCCTTACTGTCTTCTATACTAACTATACCTAAGTCCTAATATATTACTAACTATTTAGTAAAGAACTAGATTAATAACTATATCTCTTTCTGCCTTATTATATCTAGCTTCTTATAGTACTATAAGGGACTGGATCTCTAGACTGGAGAAGCCGGAGACGCCTCGGCTAGCGCAGGCTAAAAGGATAGAGAGGCCTATAGGTCTAGGGTATAGAACCCTTATAGCAAAGACTTAGTAAATACTTGCTAAAGGCTAGAAATAAAGGATCTTAGAGGAAGTAAATAAAAGTAGTATAATAATACTAATCCTACCTTTTAGGTGCTCCTATTATTAGTTTAACCTAACTATAACTCTTAGCCCCTTAATACCTTTATAATTCTTTTACTTCTACCCTGCTTTAGGAAGGTTAGTAATAATAATAGTATTATATACCTAAGCAATACCTACTAATTAAGCTAAGGAACCTATGCCTAATATTTACTAAGAGCGGAGCAAAATAGCTTATATAAACCTATATAAGGAAGCTAATCCTAGCGAGCAATTAGAGGATAATATAAGCTAATAAGGGGAGGTAAGAAGCTATGCTTTAAGCGAGGCTAGGGGCCCTAAAGAAAATAGGCTACCCACGCTAAATACTTGCTATATAAATAATAAGCATATATATAAAAATAGGGAGTATAAGACCCCTTCCTATAGACTAGACGGGCTAATAAGCTAGATATCTATAGCTATAGCTTATAAGGGACTGGGTACCCAGACTGGAGAAGCCGGAGACGCCTCGGCTAGTATAGGCCGAAGGGATAGAGAGGCCTATAGGTCTAGGGTATAGAACCCTTATAGCAAAGACCTAGCGAATACTTACTAAAAGCTAGAAATAAAAGATCTTAGAAGAAGTAAGTAAAAATAATATAATAATACTAATCCTACCTTTTAGATACTTCTACTATTAATTTAACCTAACTATAGCTCTTAGCCCCTCGATACCTTTATAATTCTTTTGCTTCTACCCTGCTTTAGGAAGGTTAGTAATAATAACAGCACTACGCACCTGAGTAACGCTTACTAATTAGGCTAAAGAACTTACGCCTAATATTCGCTAATAGTAGAGGAAAATAGCTTATATAAACCTATATAAGGAAGCTAACCCTAGCGAGCAATTAGAGGATAATATAAGCTAATAAGGGGAAGTAAGAAGCTATGCTTTAAGCGAGGCTAGGGGCCCTAAAGAGAACGGGCTATTTATGCTAAATGCTCGCTATATAGATAACGAGTATATATAGGAGAATAGGGAATATAAGACCCCTTCCTATAAACTAGATAGGCTAATAAGCTAGATATCTATAGCTATAGCTAATAGGCTAGCCTAAGCTAGAGGGCTAGATAAAGCAACTAGCTAAGTACTAATATAATAGATTATAACTATAATAGCTAACTAATAGGAGCTAATTACTACTACGTTAAGTAACCGAGCTCCTACTAAGCGATCGCCTAAGGTTTATAAAAAAACCCCTGAATTATAATATAGCGTGCTTTACTAGCAAATCTACTAGTATAATAAGGGAAGATTAGCTTATTATAATTAAAGAGGCTTATAAGTATCACCCTAGCTGCTCTAATAGCTAGTATATCTAGTAGGCTTTAAGTATAATAGAGCATATACTATAAATAAAATAGCGGAATTATTAGTAAACGCTTATAGATAAGTTAGGGAACTAGATAGACCCTAAATAGGAAGACTTTAGAATTTTTATAAGAGGGTAGTATATTATACCTAAGCTCTAAGAGTAGAACTATTATAATACCTTAAGATAGTGCTATTAGAAGGATAATAAGAAACTAATTATATATTAGGCTTAATAGGAGTCTATTAACTAAGTACTTAGCGAGCTGAGTATAAGTAATATAAAGGCGTATGCCTTCTTTTAGGGCCTTATTAGGACTCTAAAGGATAAACTCTTTAAGTAGGATATTAACTATACTAACGTATATATTATTATCCTATATATATAGAGATTATAGGAGATTATAGAAGGGAGACGCAGGGGAACGTCTACTAGCTATTCCGAGTTATATAAGCAACTATACTTAGGCTCTCTAGACTACTCTTATAAGAGCAGCTTATAACCCCCTAGGTTAATAGACTTAAGGGATTGCTACCTAGAGACCCTATCCTGGAACGACTACTTAGCAGATACTTGCATAACGCCTAGCGCTAGTAGTATATCTACTAACTCCTAGGGATCCTAATACTATAACTATAAGAAGTATAGTTATATCTCCCCTAACTATACTAATACCTATATATAGCTAACGGGTAGTAATTAGAACCTAAACCTAAGATAGGGCGGGATAAGTATAATTATAATACCTAGCGTAACTAATACTAAAGACTCGGGAAACGAGTAGGCGTAGATATAACCCCGAGGGGTATTATACTAGAAATTACCTTAGTTCTAGTAGGATAGACTATTAAAGGATAGGCGTTAGCGCTCTAAGTATCTAGCGAAGTCGAACTAGAGGTTAATATAGATACCTATATAGTAGTAGATATTATATAAGAAGATCTTATTAAGAAGCTTTAACTAAAGGAGGCTACTAGTATTATAGCCCCTAAGTTAGTAGATTTCTAGGGAAGGCCTATACCTATAAGTAAGGTCTACTAGCTTATATTCTTCCTTATAGATAGTCGGGGTTACCTATAGAAGATTTGCTAGGCTTTTATTATAAGCCCGCGCCCTAAAGGAGTAGGTAAGATCCTTCTATCTAATAACTTAATAGGACGGGAAGGTATTTATATAGATACCTATATATATACCTAGTTATATAAACCCCTCTTACTTACTAAGCTAGAGGTAATTATCTAAGAGATTATAGAAAATAGCTAATAAGCTTATATTATATATCTAATAGGTGCTATAAGCTCTAATAAGAAGGATATAGAATCCTTAGGCGAAGATTCGCTAGATAATAAGTAAGAGAAGACGATTCCTAGAGAATTTTAAGACTTTATTAATATTTTTAATAAAGAGAATATAAAGAAAGTTCTAAGGCTAAAGGGAGTAGTATATTATATCGAACTAAAACTTAGTAAGGAACCCCGTATAGACCTATATACCCTATATTAGCGGAGTAGTTATAAACGCTTGCTAAGTATATCCGGGATATAGAGGCAGCAGGCTATATATACTATTTAACTAGCTCCGCGGGAGTACTAGTATTATTTATACCTAAAAAGGATAGAAGCCTATAATTATATATAGACTATAGGGGATTAAACGAAATTATAATAAAGAATTATTACTCTCTGCTACTAATTAGCAAGCTTCTAGATAGACTCGCTAGAGCAAAGTTTATTTCTAAGATTAACTTAAGCGAGGTATACTACTAAATTGCAATTAATAAAGTAGATAAGTAGAAAATAGTATTTAGAATGCGATATAGGTACTTTAAGTATATTATAATACTATTTAGGCTTATAAATACCCTAGCAACGTTTTAGGTATATATTTACTAAATACTCACCGACCTTTTAGATACTTACTATATTATATACCTAGATAATATTCTAATCTACTTAGATATAAGTGAATAGTATACTAAGGACCTCTATATTATCTTATACTACTTAAGGGCTACTAAGCTATTTATAAAACTAAAGAAGTATGACTTCTACTAGATAGAAGTAGATTTTCTAGGTTTCTATATTACTTAAGATAGTATTAAGATAGACCTAGATAGAGTCTAAGTAGTTATTAAATAGCTAGTACTAAAATCTTTTAGAGATATCTAAGTATTCCTTAGTTTCTATAACTTTTATTATAAGTTTATTATAAGATATTCTTATATCGCAGCCCTTATAACTAGCGCGCTTAAGGGAAGCTAGAATAGCATGAAGTTAGGAGCCTTCGCCTAGATAGGGGAGATATAGATCGCATTCGAGATACTTTAGAGAGCATTTGCTAAAGCCTTAATACTAAGATATTATAACCTAGTATTAGAAACTAGGGTTAAGACTAATATATCTACTTAGGTAGTATCTAGCGTGCTCTTATAGAAGTATAGTATAGTTTAGTACTTAGTAGCCTTCTAGTTAAGGAAGCACTTAGATATAGAGAGGTACTAGGCTATAGGGCAATAAGAACTCCTTATAATTATAAAAAGTCTAGATTACTAGGCGTAATACCTATAAGGACTCCCTAAGAAATTTATAGTACTTATAGATTATATAGCGCTAAAAGGAGTACTTACTATACCTGCGCAGGATATTTATAGAAGACTTATATAATAAGTTTACTACTTATTAGCATTTAACTTCAAAATCTAGTATAAGTTAGGGGTTACTAATCTAGTAGATAGACTATTGCAACGCCCTAACTATATAGTAGAAGATACTAAGGTAGATAATATACTTCCTACCCTTAGAAAGAAACTTAGGCTTATTAGCTAGTATTTAGTAAATATTTACTAATATATTATTAAGCTTAAAGGAATTATAGCTATTATAAGAACTTATACCCGGGCTATCTAGCGAAGCATATAAGAACCTTACTAGAGGGCTAGCTCTAAGGTTAAGGGATCCTTACCCTTAAGTTAGTACTACCTTATAATAAGTACTAATAAGCTACTATATACGAGTATATATATTAGCGCTATTACCCGTACGAAAGCATATATAAGTGCTATACTAACTGCTCTATAAGAGAATAGCAATAGGCTAGAGGATTTAGGGGGAGCTAGGGTTATTATACCGGAATAGTATATCCTACGTACTATAATAAGGGAGCTTATTTAGGATAAAATAGCTTATATACTATAACTAGGCGCAGATCTCGAATAAATAGTTAAAGGACTATAGGCTAAAGACCCCTTCTATAGAGATATTATAGCTAAGGTTCGCTAGGACGCTAGGGAATACTAAGGATACTAAGTTAATAAGAATAATATCCTTTAGATTAAAAGAAGACTTATTATCCTAGAAGAGGGATCCCTCTACTATAAAATCCTAAAGAATTACTATAATATACCTAGATTAGGGTATATAGGAGTAAATAAGATAGCTAAGCTAATCTTATAATAGTTTTATTAGCTATATTTAATAGAGGATATATAGCAATACGTCGCTAAGTACCTATATTGCTAAGGGGCGTGCATACTATAGCATAAGCTATACGAGCTATTATAAATACTAGAACTACTAGTAAACCTATTCTAATAGATTTCTTTAGACTTCTTAACTAGCTTGCTAGAAAGTTACTAAGATAATAGAGTTACTTATAATACGATCCTAGTAATTATATATTAGATAACTAAAATAGCATATTTCTTAGTAATAACTTAGCGACTAGATGCTATAGGTTTAGCGAGGATCCTATATTAAGAGATCGAGTACTAATATAATATACTAGAGGTTATTATTAGTAACTGAAATAAACTAATTACTAGCTAGTTCTAGCGCGACTAGACCAAGGCCTGAGATATAGAAGGGCGTATCTCTATCACATAGTATCTATAGATAGATAGCTAGACCGAAAGAACGCACTAGACCTTAACTACATATCTTATAAAGTTTAGCGAAGGCTCGTATAACTAATAGGTAATTAAATTAGTTAAAGCCGAATTTTTATATAATAATAATAAATATACTACTATTAATATATCCCTATTTAAGGCCCTTATAGGATACTACCCTCGAATAGTTAACTACTACTTGCTAAACGTGAAGATTAGGACCTAAGGGGTTAATAAAAGGCTTAAGAAGCTAATAGAGGTTTGCTAAAGAATAGCTAAGACCTAGCGATATATAACTAAGGTATAAGCTAAGAATATAAATACTAGAAGAAAAGTATAATTATATTATATTAGAAACGTTATAGGACTCTTAACGAAGAACTTCTATTTTATAAAAGGTTAGCAAAAACCTGCCCTAATATTTATTCCTATATTAGTTATAGAAGCTATAAGCTCTAATACCTATAGAGTATAACTTCTAGAGAAGTATAGCAGAGCGTATAATATCTTCTCTATTGCTCTGCTTAAGCTATAAAATAGCTAAAAGCTTGCTAAGGGGTAGCTCCTAGACCTTAAAGAAGACCTTAAAGAATAGGAAGTTAAGGATATTATATTATAGATAGAAGCGCTAATAGGCCCCCTACATTTAGTTAAGTAGAAAGGCTAGCTAGTAGAGCATAATACTTAGGAGCCTGGAGAATACTTAGTAACTGCTTTATAAATCCTAGCTAGATTTAAGAAATAGTAATATAAGTTATATTATAAATAGGATAATAAGTAGTATAGAATAATAAGAAAAGTTAATTAACTATAAAATAGATAAAACGCTAAGAGAAGACCCCCTCTATAAAAGTAATATAAACCCTATAGGTATCTAACCTTATACTACTATAGAATTCTACTATATATTCACTAAAGTTCTACTAGTATTACTACTTATTATTATTACTATTACCCTCTTTATTCTTACTATCCTTATTATTATTATTATTATCCTCGCTCTCTTCCTCTAAGCTATTACTAGTAGTATTGCTATTACTACTCTAACTATTGCTCTCTATAGTATTAGTAGAGTTACTATCCTCTATAGCTAAGGACTTATCCCCCTCGCTACTATAAACCTAGTACTACTAAGCTATTACTAAGTTATTACTAACCTTCTTATAAGAATTAGGTTAAGGCATAGGGCTACTACTAATAACCTTAAAGATAGTAATAGGAGCTTAGTAATAAGCATTATATAGTATATAGGAACCTTAAACCTTTAAGAGCTCCTATAAAAGAAGCGTAGATATATAGGTAATACTCTTTAAAAGCTGTGTTATTAGGATATTAGCAAGCTTATTAAAAAAGGTAGCTTACCTAAAAATATAAGTCTTATTATATAAGTAAGTAGGGAGAGTATAATTATGCTATACTATAATCTACTTGACTAAAACTTTATCCTTAGCCTAGTAAGCTACTTATAAATATATATTAGATTAATAAAAGGGTAAGACTACCTATAAGATAAAACCTACCTTATATAAAACCTATAGATATACCTAGGTATATAAAGCTATACTCTCCTCTATACCTATAGCAAGGAGTTAGTCCTTATAGTTTTTAGTACTAGGCTTAAGACTAGCGGGGTTTACTAACTAGTTATAGAGGTATTAGAGAAGCTCTTACCCCTATTCTATAGCTATAAAGATCTAAAAGATCTCATGCTATTAATACTAGCTAGTAGTAATTATATAGATATAACGCTTAACCTAGTTCTAATAGAAATAAGTAGTACTAATAAGATAAGTAGGAATCTAGAGATAGGAAAGGTTAGCTTATACCTTCCCTAAACGATTGCTAAACTCACCCTATAGCACTTAATACTATAAACCTAGTATAACTTATATATATAATTACTATTATATTAATAAGTATAGATAACCTAGGCATTCTTAGGGAGCTCTAGCGCGCAGCTAACGCAAGGTTCGCTACTACCCGCCTAGTTATACTAATAGTTGCTACTACTAAGCTTAGCCTTAGTAGGGCTATACTTAGCGAGGAGTTAGCTAATAAGGCTCTTAGCGCTTATAATAGTTAAGGAAGTATTAAAAGATAGGAAGGATCCTATAAAGGGTTTATAAAGGCTTAATAAAGGGCTTAGATAATATAAAAGTAGTTATTAAATAATATAGTATAATAAGGAGGGAAAAGAACTAACCCTAGGGTAGGAAAAAGCTATTATTTTATAGATAGCTCAGGAGACCTCACTAAACTATTACAAAAGTAGATATAACTTCAGATAGTAAAGAATAGTAATTATTCACTATAGTAAGTACTACCTACTAGGAGGTAGATATAGTGAATTAGTAATAGCAGTCGCTATCTAACCTATTTAATAGCCTTATAATATGCTTATTTAGAAGGGGGATAATAGGATAAAAAAGTAAAGTTATTATAAGGGCATAGTATAAGAAAGTGCTTGCTAAATAAAGGGTAAATAGCAGGAGAATAAAAATAAAATCACTATAAGGATACCTATTCTCTTTTAAAAGAAAATAATAGGATCCCTTTAGAATAGCCTAGATAGAGGGTATAAAAAGGGCCTAAAAGGAGAGGAACTATAACGAATAGGACTATAGGCTTAGCTATTATATCCATAACTCTAAGGGCTCTACTATCTTTTAGTAAATATATAATAGATAGTTACTATACTAGATAATAGTAGTAATAAGTAAAGGACTAGGATCTACCCCGGATAGCTAAAAAGGATAATAATAGAGGGCTAATCTATAATACCCGATCTTATAATAGGGACTACTATAATTAGAAGGGGGATAATTATAAAGGACTAGATACCTAGACTAAAGAAGCTGGAGACGCCTTAGCTAGTATAGGCTAAAAGGATAGAGAGGCTTATAGGTCTAGGGTATAGAACCCTTATAGTAAAGACTTAGTAAGTACTTACTAAAGGCTAGAAATAAAGGATCTTAGAAGAAGTAAGCAAAAGTAGTATAATAATACTAATCCTACCTTTGAGGTGCTTCCACTATTAGTTTGACCTAACCGCAGCTCTTAGCCCCTCGATACCTTTACAAGTACCCCCGCTCTTAAAGCTTAGGGTTAATATACTATTAGCGAGTAAATACTATAAAATTAGCCTATACTAGGTCTCCTTTTAGCCTAGCCCTATAGTATTACTACTAGATCTATAGGGGCAGGCTTACCTTTATGAGCGCTTATTAGACCTGCTGCTCTAGTATACTACTAGGGTATAGTTAGTTTCTATCTTTAATTACTTAGATCTAGTTACTAACCTAGTCTATAGTAAAGTCCTCGCCTATAGTATAGTAGTTATATATAGGGGGCTTTTTATATTCTCTCTATAGGTATCTTACTGCTAAGTAGTTAGTAAGTTCCTATAGTAGGGTAGTAGTTTATTCCTCATGCTGCTGCTATTATAGATATATCTGCTCTATAAGGCTCTCCTACTATCTCTATAGTAGCTCTATAGCCTAGGTGAGGATACTAGAGATACTAGCTTCTTAAGGGGTCCTAGGCGGGGTGCACTATTAGCTATTACTCGCTATCTATTTGCCTGATAATAATTGGTCTACCTAGTCTAGTGCTATCTAGTACCTAGCCTAACACCTCGGGGTTATTCCTCCTGCTATATTATTACTAGAGTTATCTATTCCCTTAGTATAGTATCTATACTATATTCCCTATATCTCAGGGCTTAGCGAATCACTAGTATCTTATTAGCTAAGACCCTATTAGTTATATTCTATATGCCTAGCCTAGAGTTTATTATAATTAAACTCTATTACTAATTTGGTTTAGATATTCTAACTAGCAATAGTTTAATATAATAACGGATATCTATATTTTAATATTCTAGCCTTTCCTAGTTTAGGCCTTTAGCTATACTCTTTATAATTCTATTACTTCTACCTCAATTTAGGAAATTAATACTGGTTAGAATATCTAAAGCAAACTAGTAATAATATACTAATAATTTGGTAATAGAGTTTAATTATAATAAACTCTAGGCTAGGTATATAGAATATAACTAATAGGGTCTTAGCTAATGAGATATTAATTATTCGCTAAGCCCTAAGATATAGGGAATATAGCGTAGATATTATACTAGGGAAATAGATAAGCTTAGTAATAATATAGTAGGAGGAATAACCCCGAGGGGTTAGGCTAGGTCCTAGGTAGCGCTAAACTAGGTAGACTACCCCTCGAGGGGCGAATAGATAGCAAGTAGTAGCTAATAGGGTACCCCGCCTAAGATACCCCGAGAAGCTAGTATCTCTAGCATCCTTGCCTAGGCTATAGGGTTACTATAGAAATAGCAGGAGAGCCTTATAGAGTAGATATATCTATAATAATAATAGCATAAGGAATAAACCGCTGCCCTACTATAAGAACTTACTAATCGCTTAGCGCTAAGATACTTATAGAGAGAATATAAAAAGCCCCCTATATATAACTATTATATTATAACTAAGGACTTTACTATAAATTAGGTTAGTAACTAGATCTAAGTAATTAAAGATAGAAACTAACTACGCGCTAGTAGTATACTAGAGTAGCAGGTCTAATAAGCGCTTATGAAGATAAGCCTATCCCTATAGACCTAGTAGCGATACTATAGGGCTAGGCTAGAAGGAGACCTAGTATAAGCTAACTTTATAGCGTTTACTTGCTAATATTATATTAACCCCGAGCTTTAATAGCGAAGGTATTATAAGAAGCTAGATATAATAAAGCAGAAGGAGATATAGTTACTAATATAGTTCTTTACTAAATAGTTAGTAATATATTAGGACTTAGGTATAATTAGTATAGAAGATAGTAAGGCTAAGGCTTATATGCTATACTTCTAATTAGCCCTATTCCTATATAGGGAACTCGAATATTAGAAAGTTGAGATATAGAGGCTAAGAGATATAGCTATAAAAGCTAAATGCTTATAGGAGATATATTGCTAACGGGGTAGCGAACCTCTATAAAGCGAAAGTAAGAAATAGCATATAGGGGAAGAGCATAA
>JAOQIF010001653.1:0-12750 GCA_026260285.1 Colletotrichum sansevieriae | reverse complement strand
ATCTTCTATAGTTCTATCGTTTGAAACATAGGATTTCGCATAAAGCATAGCACCTAGTTCCTATTAACTAGAGTTATTAAGGCGCTTATATTAATATAGACTTCCTCTAGGCTAGCTATATTATCGCTTTTTATATTAAAGCGGAGATATATCTATTTAGCTAGTATTATTCGTTTCACTAGTTTTACCTAAGCGTTAATAATTTAGTTTTTCTTAAGTAATACCTATGCGTTATTCGCTAGGGGAATCGTAACGAGACCTGCGAAATTTACTATATTATTAATATAATATATAGCAGAGTCTATAACTAAAGTAGTTAGGAAGATCGCTAGCAGGCTTCTCGCTATAAACGCGACGTCCGTCGTCTAGCCCGCTATTTCCTCTTTATGCAGTTACTCCGATAGGGCAGCTGAATCATAGGGGACTTCCTATATATCTAGCAGGATATAGCTGCTATTAACGAGGTTATTAATATTATAGTTATTATTATAATCCTCCTATATATAATAGTCGTCTAAGTTAGTCTATCCTAGTCTATTATATTTTATATAACTTTAAAAACCTAGGTTTCTCTATAGCTAGTTCTATAGGTAGCGATCTTTCTAGTTTTAATAGTTATTAGAGCGCTAGAAGCGTTACTAAGGCTCTGAATACTACTAAGGTTAATAACGTTATTAGGATTGCGGATTATTATGATTATCCCGTTAGAAGTCTCGGTTATTCCGTTATAGTCCCTTATTATTAGTCTATATTATATCGTTGGATTCTTCTGCTATATAGTTAATACTAATTAGCGCCTGGAGTCTACGCTAAACTACCTTGCGTTTTTTCTTAGCTATATTAAGGTAATCCTCGAGAGTATTACTAGTAGTTAGTTTATTTAGGAATCGCTAAAGCTCTAGGTCGATTATATTATAAAAGATTATTAATAGATAGCTAACTATAGATATTAGTTTTATCTATGCTCTATTATATTTAAAATAGTTCTAAGCAAAGTTATAAATATCTTTATCTCCCTTAAGGTCTTCTATAGTAAACCTATATATAGCGATCTATTAGATAGATTCCTATTAGGTTAGTATAAAACGTCTCCTAATAGTATCGCATAGGGCGTAATATCCCGCGCAGAGGTAGTTCTATTATTTAATTAGCCCGAGTTAATATTCCTACTAGCTAAGTGCTTTTCCTTATAATAGAGAGCTCTAATTCTATATAATCTCTAATACTATAGCTAGGCTAGTAGTTTTAATATCTAGGCTAGAGATCTATAGATCTATCTCCTTATAGTATAGAATATCCTAGTTATAAAAAACGGGCTCTATGCTATATTTCTTATTAATATCTAGCTAAAAAATACTATACTATTAGGCAAATCTACCTTCCTATCGGGTTCCTATAGGCTATAATATCCTAGTATTAGCCTCGAGCTAGCTAAATACTCGAAGGAGTAAAGCCTCGAGACCCTAGGCTAGTAGCTCCAGGTAGGGCCCCTAGGATAATAATAAAAATATTAGTAGTAGCGCTAAAGTCTATTATAGCAGCTAGGTCCTCCCTACTAATAGGTCTTACTTTAGTAGACCTATAGTAGTATTATAAAGAATTTATAATATTCTATAAATCTTTAGCTCTAATAATCTTATAATAATATCTTTTAGTGCTATAACTCGTAATTTAGGGTTTTTACTACTCTTATTATAAATATTATCTGCTATAGGTCTTGCTTTAATAGGAGGTCCTAGGGGTTCGATATCTAACTAGCTAGACTAGATAGGAGTTATAACTCTTTCGTCTCTTAGGGGCAGAAGGGTAATTCTCTCGCTAGCTCTATAAAGGCTTTCTTCTCTAGATAGGGGTATAAAAAGTACTACTATTACTAGAGTATTCCTTATAGCTGCAATCGCGTTAATAACGCTAATTAATATAGCTATATAGTTATTAGGCTTAAGTATCTAGTAATAGCATAGGTTAGCTTTTGCCTTCTAGCTTATATTAATAATATCTATATAAGGTATATAGTTATTATCCTATTCGAGAGAAGTAAAGTTCGCTATCTAGTTGCGAAATTATTTACTAAAGCTAAGGGTAAAGTTATAGTCCTTATAAGCCTACTAGAAACTATATAGCCTGCGAGCCTCGTTATAATATCTAATTCTAGCTATATCTCCTATATTATAATATTCCTCTATAAGAGAGGGATTACTATACTAATTTAACGTTAAACTCGAATAGTTAGCTATATAAGTTAATAGTTAAGACCTCTATCTCTTTAACTTCTTTACCTTCCTTCCTTTTAGTATATAAATGCTTTTAGAAGGAGGTTTTAAGGTCGAGTCCGAGTCCTCTACCTTATTATAAGTCTTTATAATATAAGGGAGGTCTTAAATAAGGAAAAAAAAGAGATAGGTCGTGCTACTAGTTATTATAATCTTCCTACTAGCCTAGGGCTATAGTAGGGGTTGCTAAAATTGCGAATAAAACGAGGAAAAGAGTAATATAAGCGTAAATAATAATAAATAGTATAATAAGTAATTATAGGTATAAAGTAATATCTTCTATAATAGCTAAGCCTTCTAAGCTATCTGCTAGAAGTCTCCTACTTAAAGGATAGGCGTTAAGCCTAACCGTGGTCACGTGGAATGCCACGCGGTAGCCGACTACATCACCAAAAGGCGTGTGACAAAAGGATCTCTAGCCTTAGAGACCCTTCTTAGAGTATCTCTAGCTATCCCTTATAGAATAGGGTTCTATAACTATTAATTATATAGCCCCTATTATTACTAGCTAATCTGCGCGCCCTCTCTAATTATATCTAGTAGTATAAGTTATTAGCTTATAGTCTATAGATAAGATTCTCTATTGCTTCGGAGGGTTACTAACTATCCGCTATTTCGCTCGTTATAAGCTCCCTTATAACCTAGCGTGGGATATACTACTATACTATAATAACCCTAGCTCTAAATAAGTCTTCTTAGTTAATAACCTCTCGCTAAGCGTTCTCTATATTACCCCTTGCTCTTTAGTATTAGGTTATTATAGCTACTATAGTTATAGTAATATTAGTATACTATAGAGCGTAATACTAACTAGAGACTGAGGCGTCTCTATCCCTAGAGTTATCTATCTAGAAAGGGCACCTTATACTAGCCCTTATAATATTAATAAATACTTTTGTAGTCTCTGTATTACCTTATAGTATAGTAATACTTATCCGAAGGTCTGCTAGTAGTTTGCTAATAAACCTTAGCTTCCTCGCTAGGGTTAGGAGTATATTATTATACTTCACCTCCCCCTCTATATAGTCTAGCCTCCTAGATAGACTATCTGCTAGGTTTATAACCCCTAACTTATGCTCTAGATTGAAATTAAATGCTAAGAGTTTATATACTTACCTAGCAAGCATTTCCTAAAGGTCTTGCGCAGGTATGCTAATAACTCCCTTTAGCGCTTAGTAATCTATTAGGATTATAAACTTTTTTAATATACCCTGAAGGTAGTAAGCCTAATAATCTAAGCTTTTAATTATAGCAAGAAGTTCCTATTAGCCTACTCCCTAATATTACTCTATATTACTAAGCTTATATAAATAATAGGTACCTAGTTGCTACTAATTATTAATATATTATAATAGGATGCTAGATATAGCCTTCGTAGAAGTATCCGTCTTAACCCTTATCTCGTGGGTTAGGTCCTAATATTAGAAAATAGTTACTAAGCAGAAGGCGGCTTAAAGCTGCTCAAAGGCTTATTAAGCCTCTTCTAGCTAGTAGAACTCGCCTCCTTTCTTGCTATTCTCGCTGCCCTTTAGTAGGGATATTATTAGGGCTATAATGCCTAAATATCCTATAATAAACTTATAATAGAAGTTATAGAATCTAAGGAAGACCTAGATATCTTAGTATATCTTTAGTAGCTTCTATTTAGTAATAGCTTAGATATAAGTTTAGTCTATTAATATACCCTTAGGCATAATAATATACCCTAGGAACTCTACTTACTATTAGTAAAACCTATACTTACTAAGCTTAGTGTAGAGCTCCTACTAGCAAAGACTACGGAGCACTTAGAGAAGGTCTTTTATATATTACTCTCTTATCTCAGAGTAGATTATAATATTATTAATATAAGTATTATAATAAGTATCTAGCAGCTTAGTAAGCGCTTAGCAAATATATACCTAGAATATAGCTAGGGCGTTTATAAGTCTAAATAGCATAATAGTATATTTAAAGTGCTTATAATATATCCTAAACGCTGTTTTCTAGTAATCCTCTAGCTTAATATAAATATAGTAGTATATATCTTAAATATTGATTTTTAAGATCTATTTCGCTCCCTAAAGCCTATCTAATAGTTTACTAATAAGAGGGAGTAGATATTAATTCTTTATTATTACCTTATTAAAGCTTTAATAATCTATATAAAGGCATAGGGACCTATCTTTCTTAGGTATGAAAAGGATAGGGGCGCCTACCTCGCTAGTTAAGGGTTAGATCCGCCCTATTACTTAGTTATTAGCAATATATTAGCAAAGTTCTTCTAACTAATACTTATTTAATAGGTAGATAGGCTTATATAGAGGTTTCTTCCCTTTGATTAAGTTAATAGTATATTCTACACCCTCTAGGACTAAGTATTGCTTTACTAACTATTCGTTAAATATTACCTATTTACTAAATAGCTCTAGTAGTAACTCCATATCGCTCTCTAGGGTATCTTCTTCTTCTAGAGCCCTTATTAGTAGCTTATAGGGGGTGATATTCCCTAATATATATATAATATAAGCCTTCTAGCTATTTTTAACGATCTCTTATATAAATACTAATAGCTTAGCGATACTAAAGCGTTTATATTCCTAAGTATTTATCTAGGTATTAATTATAATACCCTCTCTTCCTATAGAGTATTATAATAGGAGGAGGTCTCCTGCTCCTTTAGGTTAGGGGGCTTTAGCAAAGAGTTACTATATCTTCCTCGCTTCTCCTCCTAAGTTAATAAGGAAAAATATTACCTAGTATATATTCTAGCCCATTATAGATAACCTATTAAACCCTTCTAATATAGGGGTGATAGCTACTATAGGTTATAGTTATAGGGACTTAGCTAGTTAACTACTAATAATATTAACCTAGGAATAGGAATCTATATCTACTACTACTTCTTATTTAGTAATATTCTAGAGAATAATCACCTATCTCTTTATAATAGCTCCTTTAGGGAGAGTATCTAGTTCTGATTTAGGCGTAGGGGTTACTAGTATAGTCCCCTAGCTTACTTATTTTCTAATAAGTTAAGTTCCTTAACCCTTAAGGATTAGATTATATTAACCCTTGCCTTCTTAGTAAGTACTTAGTATCCTATTAGCATTTTATTTGCACTTTATCTCGCGCGTTTATCTAGGTAGTCTACCCTCTTATACCCCTTATGCCTATAGCTAAAGCATACTATATAATTAGACGTTATAGGTTATATACTAGGGCTAGATATAAACCCATTCTAATTAGATCTCTATATTATACTACTAACCTATTGATAAGGTATTAGGCTCTATAAACCCTATATTATCTTCTAGCTAGAACCCTGCTAGCCTGCTTTTTAACCTAACCTTGCTACTAGGGGCCCCCTTAGGTTATACTCTTCCCCTATATGCTATTTCTTGCTTTTGCTTTATAGAGGTTTACTACTGTTGGAAGCCCAGTCGGCGGTTCGTCGCCGACCCAACCGGCGCTACGTTAGGCCGGTCCGGACCCACCTATTGCGCCGATTCAACCAATAGGAGGGCCAGGACCCTACACGCAAGGACTGCCTATATAGCCATCGTAACCACCAAACCCACGATAGTTAGATATCACGAACAACTATAGTATTACAGAAGAACCCTATCTTTCTAGTATTATTACCTGCGCAGGATAGTTATTCCGATACTAATTAGTAGTTAACTTAACTATTACGACTACTCGAGTTACTATAGATTAGCAAGGTTTATTACTACCTACATTAGAAGAGACGTCTCCGCTATTAATATCACCGCTACTAGCAGAGGGATTAAAGCAACTATTACGGGCTACTACGATAACTATTCAATAATATCCAGGCTGCTTTACGCCTGTATATAACGACCGGTTGAGTAAACGACTATAGCGATAATATCCAGGCTGCTCTGCGCCTATATATAATAACCTCGATGCGAAAAGCTATAATATCGCGAAAATAACGCATACCATACCCCCCCCCCCTCCCCTCTACTACTCCATTCACGATAGCTACCCCAACTGCTGAGCCGGGTAGCAACCCCCCTCCTCCTCCTACTACCCACGATAGATCTATCCAAGGATCTATCTATAGCGATATCCCTATCCCTACCCAGCTCAAGGGCATTATCCAGCCCAACCTATAGGGCAAGGTCTTCGAGATCGATAAGGAAAGTAATAATATTCCTAATATATCTATTAAATAGGTAAATATATAGATAGGCTATTAACTTAAGGTCTATAAGATCGATAAGAATACTAGCCGAGCCTTCTAGCGCGAGTTCTTATACGACTTTATTAGCTAGACTACTAAACTATTTAGCAAAACTAACTAGAAGCTTAGGAAGGCCCTTAAAGACCACGTTATTAGCTATAGAGTATAAGTTAACCTAGCGGCTAGAATAATCTCTATTAGGCTTATTAAGGCTATAACTAGACCGAAGTTCTATTACTAGAGCTAAGCCTAATTGGATGCCTATATAGATAACTTCCTACGATACCTCGCTAATAACCTAACGTTTATTCGCGAGATATTAGTACTAGTTATGCTTACGCGCCTGCCCTATCTCACGAGGCCTAATAAGAGCCTCGCCTAAGCTGGAACCCTATAGACCCCCCCCCACGACGGCGCTAGTAAAAACCACGCCTACTAGCGGAGATAGCGCAGTTAATAATAATAACTGGGATATAGGCTATAATAGCCTCCTAGCTACGCTAAAGTAGTTAATAGATCTGGCTAAGCTTTATGCTGATAATATGAAGTATAGCAGCGCTAAATACGACGTATTAGAGGCGAAATTGACTATCTTTCGGGATATCTACGAGAAGGTCGGGATCCAGCAATTGCAGGCGGCTAGCGCCCTCCCCCTTATATTAAAAGGCTAAGCCTGCGATTATTACTTCGACTAACTTAGTAGCGCCTAGTTAAGCCTCCTAGCTATAGTTAAAAAACTCCATAACTACTTCGAATCCCACGATACCTGCTAGGCCTACCTAACGGAGTAGCGCTAGGCTATATTAACCTAGGTTATCTATAATAACCCCTCTAAAACGAGGATAGAATGCTTAGAGATCCTCGTTAACTATGTAACTAAAGTCTAACGAGCCTTACTGCTAGCCTACTACTCCGATCTCGTCCTATAGGACTATATTATTAACGCTTGCTAAGGGGTTGAAGAGTGCTATTTCTGCCTCTTTAACCCTGCCGAGTTAATAGAAGGGGTCCTTAGCTAGTTATGTTTAGCTATTTCAACGACGACCCGGCCTACGATGCAATATATCGCTGAAAATAACGATAGGACTGGGGTCTATTGGACCGACCGTACCTACCACGGCAACGGCCGAAAGAATCGTTTTGGGCCCCGTAGCAATAGCCTCAATAACGCAGCAAGAGCTAAAAAGTGCTATATGTGCAGCAAACCCGGCTGTTAGTTAACGAAATATACTAATGACGATCGCTATAAGGCCTATAGCAAGTTCAAGAGCAGCCAATACATCTAAAATAACGCCAACCCCGTTGAATATCACCAGTTTCTAGCGTGGTATGAGGGTATCGAAGACCTCGCGGCTACTATAGCCGACCCCTCCGTTATTAACGACCCTATTAACCTCTTTTACTAGTCGTTATCAATTAATAACGATAGTAATAAGGTTAATAGTACTAATAACGAGGCCTTCCTCACTACTACTTATTTTAACTAACCTACTGCAGTTAATAGCAGCAACGTAATAACCCGCTTAGCCGACTAGTCGACCCTCCACGCAATTAACTATATTAAACCCTCTCATAACGCGTTAGTTAATAAAAATAATAACCCCGTTGCGATATACGTTACCGATTATTACTCGTTAACTACGTTCAGAGGGATTATCCCCGACTCTAGCGCAGCCCGATATTCGACCGGGGGTTACCCGCAGTTTCTAGCCCTATAAAAGAGGGTTAACTATTAACTTAACCCCTCTATAGCTAGGGCAGCCTCGATCCGCTTCAGCAGCGCCAACCCTATCGAATCCCTCGGAATAACGGTTATTATAACTCCCTTTAGCGACGTGACCTTCTACGTGATGCTAACGAATACCCCCTTCTTATTATCCCTTTATGATATAGACCGACTTAGCATAAGATTCGATAATATCGCTAACTAACTCGTTCGTAACGACCTTACGATACTAGTTATATAACTATAGGGCTACCTATAGTTTATGACTAACCTAGAAGAGGCTATCGTGAGTTATAACCTTACTAACGTCGAATTACGCTATATCTACCGTCGTTTTAGCTACCTATCCGTCTAACGACTCCATAAAGTCCTCTAGCGCGCTAGCTACCCCGTTGATATTAATATTATTAATAAGTTAACGAAGTTTTGCTACTATTGCTAACTCCATAGTAGCAGCCCCTATCGGTTCAAGTTTACTATAAAGGATGACTGCAATTTCAACTATAAGATCGTTATTAACGTTATATATCTTGATAGCAACCGCCCTACCCTCTATATCGTTAATATAGCTACTGCGTTTAACGCAGCACGCTTTATAAAGGATATATCCGCTAAAACTATATAGCAGACCTTTTAGCTCTGCTAGATCGATGTATACTAGGGCCTACCCGACTGGATAGTTACTAATGCTAGCACCTCCTTTCGATCCGCTGAATTTCGCTAATCTGCGCGAAGGATAGCGATCTCTATAAAAGAGGTCCTAGTTAAGGCTTATAATAGCATCGGGAAGGTCGAATAATACTATAAGCTATTATGCTAGGCTTATGAGATTATCCGGATAGAAGATCCCTCTACTAACCCCGATACTACCCTCTAAATAGCTATAAAAGCTATTAATAACGTCGCCGGGCCTAATAGCCTAGTACTAACCCTGCTAGTATTCGGAGCCTACCCGCGCCTAATGGACGATTTAGCGCCCTTACTATTGATTATATAACGCGCCTAAGCTATATAGAAGGCTACTAATAAGATCTGCTAACTCTATGCTAGTCGTTAGGTTAACGAGGCTATCGTAGCCCGAAATAGCCCTATAACTAAGCCCACGTTAAGCCTACCTCTCTAGTTAGAGGTTAGAGTATAGCGCGAAAAAGACAGCTAGAAGGGCCCTTACTAGCTTATCTCTAATAATAGCTACGAATGCGTAGTTTAACTACCTAACGGGCTGAAATCCTTCTAGTTGATTATTATTAAACCTTACTACTAGTCGACCGACCTGCTAATAGAACCCGATAATAATAACGATAGGATTGCAAACCCCTACGGGGCAACTAAGGAAGTCCACGATACTATCGTTATTACTAACGATATAACCCCCGCCCTACTATAGCGCCGAGGCCGGCCCCGCTATAACCTAGCGCTAGGTCCGACTTCAACTATACTCCTCGCTAAAATAGATGTTATTACTACTAATAAGACCTTCTTATCTACTAAAGAGCAATCCGACCACGACCTCGCTATTAAGTTATATAATAACGGCGTGATTATAACCCCTAGAGAGCCTTTTGAGCAGTTAACCCGATAAGAGATTAAATCCCTTATCGAACGAGGCGTATTTGACTTCGTTAGGTACGAACCTACCCGCTATAATAGGATCCGGATCTTCCGCTCCTATATTATTAACGAGGTTAAGGGTAAGATAACCTAGCCCTATAAGAAGTCGAGACTTATTATCTAGGGCTATGCTAACGATAGTAAAGAGGCTATTTTAACCTAAGCCCCTATGATCCAAAGAGCTAGTTAATAGCTAATCCTCGCGATCGCCCCGTCGTTATTAGCTAATAGTAAAACCCTTTAGATCTGCAATATTACCTAAGCCTATATCTAGTCTACTACCTATCTCGCCCGCCCTATCCTCGCTAAAATACCTACCTAAATATGGTATAAATACCCCGATAATACTATTATGGAGGTTGTGAAACCCCTCTATAGTATCGCCGAGGCTAGCACCTATTAGTAGGCTATATATAGCTGCTACTATAAAGAGAGGCTCGAGATAGAGACTTCGTCATTTAACCCCTGCCTACTTATATTAACGAAAAATAACCTATCTTTCGCTATTATAGGCATGCAAACTAATAATACGTTAGGCCTGTTAAACGACGCGTTTTCCACCCTTAAGGAGGCTGAATTAACTAAAGCCGGTTTTTTAGCTAAACCTAAGCAGATCCTCGCTATCGATAACCCCCTTATATTCAATAGTGGGATTATAACGATTGATAATAGCAATACCCTCACCCTTCGCCAAAAGGACCAAGGGCTTAAGTTGCGCCCTATCGACCCCTCTGCTAACGAAGCTATCTGAAAGTAGCAATATGTTAAATAACGCGCCCGCGGCGCGTATATCGTATTAATTTGCTAACCCGAGGCCTATTTCGACCTATCCGTCGCTATATAATAGTAAAACCCTATAGTTAACGACGTTAGAATCCTCAACTAGCGAATACTCTAGTAGTTGCAATCCCTCGATAGAGGCCTTAGTTTCATCCCGCTCGACCTCGCTACTATGAAACTATTTGTTTTTATCGATAGATCTTTTGCTAATAACAACGACCTATCGTTACAACTAGGTTTTATTATTATACTAGCTAACGAGACTAACGATAATAAGGCTATTAATACGTTTAAAATCAACAGTAACGTCATCTACTATAGCTCTACGAAGTCAAAACGTATTACCTGCAGCATGCTAGCCTCGGAGATCTATAGCATAGTTGCTAGCGTCGATATAGCCTATGCGATCATAATAACCCTCTAAAAGGTCTCCGATCGACTAGATCTACTATCGATATTAACTATTATTTATACCGACTCGTATTCGCTATATAAGTACCTCGTTAAGCTAGGTATAACGAAAGAAAAGCGCCTTATAATTAATATAATAGCGCTATAGTAGTTATACGAACGCTACGAGATCGCGGAGATCCGCTAGATCTATAGTAATAATAACCTAGCTGATGGACTTATGAAGTTAACGCCGAATAAAGCCCTCTAACGGCTTATTAATAATAATAAGGCGACGATACGGATAGAGGGGTGGGTCGTTCGATAGTAGCTAGGGCCCCGCGCGTAGTAAAACCGGGGATATATAGCATACTAGGGGATCTGCGGTTATTAGGCTATTTAGGCCCCTTTTGTAAGTAGTACTATTTGGTGGTTATCTCGATGAATATGGGCTATTATGGGGTAGGCACCGGCAGTAATAAAAAGACTGCTAGTATTAGAAGCCTAGTCGGCGGTTCGTCGCCGACCTAACTAGCGCTACGTTAGGCTAGTCCGGACCCACCTATTGCGCTGATTCAACCAATAGGAGGGCTAGGACCCCACACGCAAGGACTGCCTATATAGCCGTTATAACCACCAAACCCACGATAGTTAGATATCACGAATAACTATAGTATTACGGAAGAACCCTATCTTTCTGGTACTATTACCTGCGCAGGATAGTTATTCCGACAACTACCCTATTAGCAATATATCTCCTATAAGTATTTAGCTTCTATAGCTATATCTCTTAGCCTCTATATCTTAACTTTCTAATATTTAAGTTCCCTATATAGGAATAGGGCTAATTGGAAGTATAATATATAAGCCTTAGCCTTACTATCTTCTATATTAACTATACCTAAGTCCTAATATATTACTAACTATTTAGCGAAGAACTATATTCATAACTATATCTCCTTCTACCTTATTATATCTAGCTTCTTATAATACCTTCGCTCTTAAAGCTCGGGGTTAATATGCTATTAGCAAGTAAATGCTATAAAGTTAGCCTATGCTAGGTCTCCTTCTAGCCTAGCCTTATAGTATTACTACTAGGTCTATAGGGATAGGCTTATCTTTATAAGCGCTTATTAAACCTACTGCTCTAGCATACTACTAGTATATAGTTAGTTTCTATCTTTAATCGCTTAGATCTAGTTACTAACTTAGTTTATAGTAAAGTCCTTAGTAATAGTATAGTAGTTATATATAGGGGGCTTCTTATATTCTCTTTATAAGTATCTTATTATTAAGCAATTAGTAAGTTCCTATAGTAGGGCAGTAGTTTATTCCTTATACTACTACTATTATAGATATATCTACTCTATAAGTCTCTCCTACTATTTCCATAGTAACCCTATAGCTTAGGCAAGGATACTAGAGATACTAGCTTCTTAGGGCGTCCTAGGCGGGGTGCCCTATTAGCTATTACTTGCTATCTATTCGCCCCTCGAGGGGTAGTCTACCTAGTCTAGCGCTACCTAGGACCTAGCCTAACCCCTCGGGGTTATTCCTCTTGCTATATTATTACTAGGGTTATTTATTCCCCTAGCGTAGTATCTGCGCTATATTCCCTATATCTTAGGGCTTAGTAAATAATTAATATCTTATTAGCTAAGACCCTATTAGTTATATTCTATATACCTAGCCTAGAGTTTATTATAATTAAACTCTATTACTAAATTATTAATATATTATTACTAGTTCGCTTTAGATATTCTAACTAGCGCTAGTTTCTT